>JABUQX010013951.1:0-7500 GCA_015478945.1 Trachelipus rathkii
CTCATTTTATTATATAGTAGATGTCTAAATGTAAGAAGAACGTAAGTCTAATTTATTTATTTTTTATTTTTGATTATATGGGATGAAATAATTATTGTATCTATATTTAGTATTAAGTTTTATGATGTGACTTTGGAGTGAGGAGGGAATCTACGAAATGTCAGTTAAGTGAATGGGAGGGAGTAGTGGAGGTTCGAATTTTGAGCAATATAATATTAAATGGTGAGTTCTATTTTTTTATTAGCGTGAATATTATAGTTTCTGAGTATGATGTGGTTATGTTATTGCAGTTGTTGTTATTATTAGTATGATGTTTTATGTTGTTGTATGTTTTTGTATGTTGTATATTATTGTTATACATATAAATATAATTATATGATATAATATATATATATTATATTATATATTAATTAATATATATATATTATTACGAATATATATATATCATATATTATATATATAATCTATAGTAATACACTTTATAGCAAATCCATATGGCATATATTAATATAATATATAGATATATATAATATATATTATATCATATATATATAATAATATATATATATAATAATATATATTATATATAGTATATATATAAACTTATATATAATAGGTTGTATATTTCCAGGATTAAAATACACATATATCAAGTATACTAGATATATTTTGACAGATTCTAATATATATTATATAATTAGTAATATTAACTATTAATATAAATATATATAGTATTAATAAGTATATATATATATTAATATATATATTATATATATTAACTAATAATAATAATATATTAATTATAATATATATATATATTAATATAATTAATATATATATCATATTTATTACACTAAATTTTAATATAGATTATATTATATCTTTATAATATTAATATCTAATATAAAAATAAATCACTTATAATTTAATATAATAATATATATATATATATATATATTAATTATATAATAATATATATAATATATAATATATATTATATTTATATAAATATTATTATATATATATATTAAATTAATATTAACTACATTTATTAATATCATATATTAATTAATAATATTAATATATATTTAACTCATTATTATATATATAATTAACATATTTAATATAATTATATATTATATATATATATATATATAATATATATATATATATTATATATATTAATATATTATATATAAGTTAAGTATAATATAATATTATATTATAATATATATTATAAATATATATAATAAATATATATATATCATATTAATATATATATATATATATATAATAATATATATTAAATATAATATATTTATATATATATATAATAAATATATATATATATAAATATATATATAATATCATATATAATATATATACTATATATATATATATATATATATATATATTATAATAGATAATATATATAGCATATTTGATTTTGCTATAAATAAATAAGTTAGTCTATATGGCTACTACTATATGAGTCTATGGTGGGTCTCTATATATTGTAGTCTTGCTTAAAAGTTTGTTAATCAATAATAATTCATAAAAAATATTTATTCAGAATAGCAGTTACAATTTTCGTCCGTTAATAGGGACACACAAATATTTTCTCATATAATTGTTAGTTACTGAGATTTCATTCAAATATTTTTATTTTTATGCTGTATATATATATATATATATCTGCACAGTTATGGCTTCCCATTTGACAAGCTCTGATCGTATACTGCTTATGTGAGTAATGTTGATGCAGGGAGAATTTTGATTGTTATAGATGAAAGGTCATATTATTTGTTTTTCTATCGGAGTACATCATGTTGAAGATGGTTTCAATAAATCCTCTATATAAATTATTTATTTTTTTTTTTTTAGGGAAAAATATAAAATTATGTTATACCAAATATACTATCATCATTGGGTCTCCTATATATTGAGCTTATATATTATTGGAGGCCAAATGTAATAAAAAGAAATAAATCATACTAAGTGAGATAAGTTATGTTTAATATATAATTTTATTAGATCAAAAAGAATCAAATGAAAAATATTATCTTTGAATAGGCAACTCAGTAAGTCAGATCAAATAGAAATAAGAATAGGGTATTAGTCAAATTAATTTAAGAATAATAAAGGGGAATTATTTATAAATACATTTTCAAAAATCATGGTATTTTATACACCTTACTGACAACAAAAATTGCCTATCAAGTTTGTTTAATTAACTTTCAACAGTTATGTATTAGCATGATTAGTCATTACTAAGCTATATATATAAGAAATAACTAGTAAATTCAGAAGTGAATTGAGTATGTAGCTCTCATTTATAAAGATCAGCCTTACAAATTAGTTAATTAAAGCTTTTAACTCTTGATGGGCTGCGTTTGTACTTTGAGAGTGAATAATTTAAGATAACATGATATAATAAAGTATTCGTTTTTTTTTTTATTTATTTATTTTATTTTTATAGTTTTTTTTTTATTAATACTTTTCACACATATGAATAAATATATGGACTTATTATTAATAAATAATATCTATATACTATAAGAATCACGTATAATTGATCAAGAAGCTTTATCTTATATCAAGTCTATTCTAAAGTGTAGAAAACCTTTTCTAGAATATACTACGAGCCCATGTTTCCTTATATCTTTAATTTGAGGATAACTACATAAAATACACATCAATGTAATTTTCACATATATCTTAATTATTCAAAATATTTAATAGTCTTATCTCCTATTTTATTTCTCTCTCTCATCTATCAGTTCTTATGATACCGTACAAATAGTATTTGTTACCTACTATTAAAATGAAAACTCTATTAAAATATGTCAAAATTAATAATATATAATATATCATATATCATCCTAATTATTAATATAAGATCAACTTCTGCATTCACCTTAATGTTATTCGTCATTCAACAAGAGATAAATGTTTGCAAACTTTGTATTGAGTAGGGGGAGGGAGTATTTAAATAATTCATCTCTCTTCCATTTAAAAAGCATTCTCCACTTTATATATCCACATATGATCGGATTAGTAATGAGTCATATAAAGATGAAGATAAGGGGGAAATGGAGGAGTAGGAAGAATACCTGAGACCTCACCTAGACAATACATTTTACTGGTATAGAATATTATTAAACTCAATAAATTACCGGGGAGAAGGATAATATTTTGAGAATAATAATAGGTGATCATACTAGGGAAAATTATAAATAGAAAATGTAAGTTCACTATTATGATACTATGTTGCCTAAGAGGAATACATAATAAAATAATTAAATATAATTATAATATAATTACTAAAATAATAATGAATAATAATAATAATAATAATAATAAAAATAATAAATAAATTAATAATAATATAATAATTTAAATATAATAATAATAATATAATAAAATAATTAAATTAATAATATAAATTAATAAATTAATAATAAATAAAATAAAATAATAATAAATATTAATAATAATAATAATATAATTAATAATCAATAATATATAATAATATAATTAATTAAATTAATATTTAATTAATTATTATTATTATTATTATTATTATTATATTAATTATTATATTATTATTTATTAATTAATTTTATAAAATTAATTTATATTATTATATATATTTATTATTATCTAATAATTATTTATATAGAATGTGAAATTAAGAGATATACGCGGTATATATAAAGTGCGTAAGTTACATGAGAGATGAGTAAAAGGATGGAAAGTTGATGAAAGATGAAATGATAATGATAGAGAATGAGGAGCGAAAGAGAATCTTATTGTTTCCGACGCTTTTCACGTATAAGGATATCCGTAACTATTCGTCCTATTAGAAATTTGACCACACAAAGGAATATAAATATAACACTACTCTATATAATTAAATTACATAACGAATTAGATGTACATGCTTAAACCTTCTTTTAACCACCTCTCACGAAGACGAGCAAACCTTAGATCTATCTCTCTCTACATAGGGCGCGCGAGTCTACTCAACAATACATAAAATATATAATAAAAAAAAAATAAAAAAAAAAAGAAGAATAAGGAAGGGAGTTAAATGAAAAATAATAATATACTAAGTACAACAACTTAATCATTAAAAACTATTTCAGAGTAGTCACAGACAGTTATAAATAATTAGAGAGAAGAATTTTAATCAGATGGATAAAGTAGCAGAATATATATGCTATAAAAAAAAAATCACAAAAATATAAAGCTGAATGTGGCTGATATAAAGGAGGTAATATATATATAATTATATATTAATAATATAATTAATATAATATATTATATATATAATAAGATAAATATATATATATATATATATATATATAATATATATTATACATAAATTTTAATATATATATATAATATATAATATTTATATACACAGATTTTTTGAAGAATACATTATCATTATTAATATAATGTAAATATATTGCGTTTATTTATTGTTTATATTAAAAGATCACATCTATATATATATATTATATATATATATTAATATATTAATATATATTATATAAATTAAATAATAGATCATTATGTTATCTTGTTATACTTGCAGGGAACCTAACAAAATTATTATATATAGGCCTATAAGTATAATATAAAAAAGTAACCTGAGATCATAGAAGCTTTGAGATATACATTTATATTAATATATTGAATTATGAGTATATATATACGTTTATCGAAAGTTTTTCCAAAACCAATTCCCTTTTTTTATGAGAGAATAAACATTAAGATATATGTGAAACAAATGAATATTAGTTGAAAATTAAAATATTTATAATTATTTTATATGTATTAATTTCAAATTAACTTTTACTTATATAATGATAGTAAATAATTGAAAATAAATAAAATTAATAGATAAAAACATATAATATAATAATATAAAGATATATATAATAATAATAATAATAAATAAGATAATTAATAAATTAGTAATATATATACATATACACATATATATATAAGTGAAGAGTAATATTTATTATTATTAATTATTATATTATTATTAATTAATTATTAAATTTTTTAATTAATTATTTTATTAATAATTGTATTGTAAAAAAAGTAAGTAGAGATATTATTTTATCGAATATCTATATATATTGAATCTACAAGATATGTGCATAATTATGGTTAATTGACTATGTGTATATTATTTTTATGAGGATATTAATAATGTAATTAATTAGTTTTATTTTATCATTATCAGTATTAAATATAAAAAAGAGATATTTATTTTTAAATGATTATTATTATAGAAGTTATTATTGAGTGATTATAGATTTTTAAAGGAGGTATATTATCTTTTTATCTATATATATTAATTCATAATTATTGAGATATATATGTTTAATTTGATCTGTAAGAGTCTCTGAGATGTATGGTTTTTTGGATGAAACTCGTCAAACGTTTCTAATTAAATGATTATTCAATAGTCAATTGATTTCGTTCTTTTAAATATATATTAAATAAATAAATAAAAATAATAAATTACCCTATGAGTCAACATTTTTATTGAGTATATATCATATTTTCTCATACTAATATAATATATATAAATATTCATATAAATAATTATATAATTATATATAATATATAATATATATATTATACTATATATATATATAACTATATAGTATATATATATATATAATATATATATTATATATATATAATAATATATAATAATATATAATTAAATTATATATATATATAATATATATAATAATATATTATATATATATATATAATTATATAATATATATATAAATATATATACTATATATAATATATATAACTATAATAATAATATTATATTATATTATAATTATTAATTTAATATTATATTATATTAATAATATATATATATATATTATATATATATCTATATAATATATAATATAATAAAAATAAATTTAAATAATATATATTTATATATATATATATTATATTAATATATATATTATATATAATATACAGACAAATAAGTAACTTTATACAGAATATAGTATATAGAGGCGTAGTGTAATGAAATATAATATAGGTGTTTCAGAAAGTGATTGAGATTATAATATATTAATAGCTGAGTAAGGCAGGGATGTGTTATGTCCTCCTTGGTGTAGATTACGACTAACTCAGTGATCCTGTGGAATGAGGGTTAGTAAAGATATAATATAAAGGTCGGGGTGGCAAAAGATGGCTGTTTTATGAATAATATGATATGGTAAAATAATGGAAGAGAGTGCAAGGGTATGCTTACTAGTCTATTATACGGCTGATATGATTTGGTTTTAGTTGTGATGCAATTACTGAGAAGAAAGTTTTGAGAGGATTATGGTAGAGAGAGATTTGCTAGAGTGAGTGTGTATAAAAGTAGGGGTTTGAAAGTAAACGTTAGATATAGAGAGAAAAGTTTCTGGTTGTGAGTGAGGATACAGATCCTAAGTATGAAGTTATATTTGTATAATTATTTTAAGATAATAGGTAGTGAGGGTAGCACAGCTAGGAATAGTGTCTGACTAAGTATTTTAATAGGTATAATATTATGGTATAATAAGAGTATAAACAGATATGATGACAAGAGGTGTTAAGTAAGAAAGTTGTGAATTGTGTCTAGTAAAATGTTGAGATGGACTGGTGCAATTAAAATATGATTGGTGGATTATTAACAAAGGAACTAATAATATCTTGAGTGTCAGCTATAGTGTATATATTATGATCTTATAAATGTAGGGTAATTGTTATGTTAACCCAAGTGTTTAAGGTTATAGTAGTTATGATGAACTAATGATCTGGAATAAGAGTATATAATATAAGATCTAAAGCACAATGTATGTTCAAATAAATAATACAAACACATAGGGGCCGTGTTATGGGTGTTGAAGAAGTAAATTGAGATAAAATGAAGATTAAACGAGTTAATTGTAAGAGCATTAGGAGTATGGATGTATGTAGTGTGAATATAGGTAAATAGGAATATAAATGAAGAGAATAAATGTAAGTAGTCGTTGTAATATAATGGTTTGATCATGTGATAAAATAAAATGAGATATGATTGTTCGAGTTTTAGTTTAAGCGAGTAGATAGTAATGTATATAAGGTTAGAGTGTGTTGGGATTATACGACAAGCTGCGGAGACCAAGAAAAATATGTATGGATTGAGTCAAGTGGAGAATGAAATTAGCCTGAAGGAAGAGTAATACTGAGCTATTAGGCTAGAAAGCGAGAAGAAAGAGTGCAATATAAGAGTAGAATGGCGAGGGTTTTGTATGAGGGGTAGATTTGATGTGCACCACTGGACGCAAGGGATGAACTCCAAGCTGAACTTTATATATAAATTGAAGATGCCTATAGTGTAGGGTATCCCATTATACGCAGTCGCCTAGTGATAGCTCTTAAGGTTGATAATTTTCTGACTGCAGAGACGAGATGATTACATCATTATGG
>JABUQX010013951.1:25000-34437 GCA_015478945.1 Trachelipus rathkii
CTCGTTTGTCCAAGGCTACATTCGCACAGCCGCTAAATAAGCGCGCGTTTCATTTAAAAGAATAAGTTAGTTTGTCCCAAACACTGCTTGGTCTCTTCTACTGTTATAAAAAAATTTCATATAGGGAGAATTAATAGCGATAAGAACTCTTTTGTTAATCTGGGCGCGTCTTAGATCCCCTTATTAGCTCTGACGGTTGTTGCTAACTCTCCTTTCTGAAAAGGCCAATCTCTTCGGCCTTCCTTTTTCATCTAATTCTACCCTGGACGATTCTGGCATTCCTCCTCCTACTGCTTCTCCTCTCTCAGTTTTCCCATGCCCTTACCTGTGATCACACATGACTTGTGCATGAGTCCCTGAAATCTATGAACGTCAGGAAGGGCTAGTGGCGCCGGATGGCACTCCTCCCCGTGTTTTGAGGGAGGATGCTTCTGAGCTGGCGCCTGTCCTGCCATCGTTCTACTCTACTCTCTGTCTTAACACTAATACTTTCCTCAGTGCTGGGAAGCGCTTGTGTTCAACCGATCCGAACAACAAGGTGCCGTAATTCCTGACGTCCTGTTCCAAAAGCTACGGCCCCCTATAAGCTCTCACTTCTATTCTATCTAAAGCTCTATACTTGAAACTCTTCTTAACCTCGATTTCCTGGATAATCTGGAGTCTCATTCTACGCAGTGTGTCCGCTACGTTTCCTGATATCAGTCAGCTGTCTATCGCTTTCGAACGATTCTTCGATGGTGTTGCACAACTAGGTGCACAATCATCTACCTATCTAACATGATTTATGGTCTTCCCTGCCCGTTAAGGGACTAATACCTTGGGGGAAGCCTATCCGCAAGAGTAGAACAATAGCAACGGTGGCGGGGCGGTTGACACCTATCCCAAAGCTTCTATGACCGGTCCTATGGCACGTGTCGCTGCTCTCGAAGCTCACTTCCTTCTTAGGTCTCCGTCTCTTGACTCTGTTATGTCTATTATTATTCTCATGTTCTAGTTCTTCTCTCCTGAAGTCGCTCCAATATCAGCACCGTCGTTGATGGAGCGTCCTCTCTCCTCCTCTTCCGTCGTATTGGTGGGCTTTCATATCTAACTATATAATCTCGTGCTTTTATTCTCCATAACACTATGATTTCTCGCTATCTGCCTTGTTCATCAAAGCGATCTTATTCAAGCTGAACTCTCTAAGGCTCTTTTCACGTTCTCTACGCTCGGCATGACTCAAGCTCTTCAATTCTATCTTACTAACTATTCAAAATCTGCCTCCCGACAAATTTTTCCCATATAGAGCTGCCTCTCGTCTTCAGCTTTCCGATTTCTATTCTTGCTTATCCTTGGATGGGATTTCCCGGTGGGTCACCGCAGAACCTTGTAAAATGCGCAGTATCATCAACCTTTAAAACACAAAACTCATCTTTTTTCGTAATAACCTTCGAATGAAAATCTTAGTAATAATATCACAAACTTCCTATTTTCTTCGACGGCTCAAACGTCTCACCTGTGCAATAAAAAAATCTTTGGTCTCAACATAAACAACAGATTGTCTTGGAAACCTCATATTACAATGATTGCTAAGTTGGCCTTCAAGAAGCTGGGAGTTCTGTTCAGGTTGAGGGAATTTTTTTTCCTCTGCGCTCAGTTACTCCAGTTAATATAAGTCTTATCATCCGCCCTTGATGGAGTACTGCTTCTCACATCTGGGGGGGCTCCGGCTCCACCCTTTCTATTGGATAGGGTTGAGTCTAAAGCTAAAGACTAATAAACTGTTCCCTTCTTTTCAAACTCCCCTTGTACCCCCTCTATCTCTCGGACGGCTGACGTTGGCGCAAGTTAGTTGACAAACAACTATTTGAAGGCCGCGAAGTAAACAAGTCCGGAAGTAAAACGATCGACTGCCCGAAACCGGAAGGCCCTAAACCGGAAGTAAATTTCCTGCCTTTTTATCGACGAAAAAAAACGCAGGTTTTTTCGAAACTAATAAAAATTAATTAAAAGTTGAATTAAATAAAATTTAATTAAGATTAATTAATTAATGGAAAATAAAATAAAAATACTAATACAAATAAATATAAATAATATCAATGTTATACTTTCGCGGTTAGTACTAAGGCCCCGCGCCGGCCACACGGGCTTACTTACCGCCTGCGTCCCCCTTAAGGGGCCGGTCGGGCCGCGCGAGCTAAAAATTAATTGATTCGTGAACGGCCTGACAATTTTGGAGGCCTGGGGAGGATAGAAGAGGAGCGCGAGTTGGAAAAAGGATTCCTGGAGATACGCTGACGATCCGGCTTCGGGAGGTTCAGGGATTCCCCCCGGAGGGGGGTCCCCTGCCTGAAAAAAGAAGAAATGCATGGACACACTGCAAAACAGGAGGAGAAAGGAAGAAAGGAATGAAATCGTGAATGCTTTGAGAAATCAAAAGGAGGAAGATGGATTGGAAGCGAGGACTAGAGAAGGAAGAGTTGGGAGAAGGAGTCTTGAGTCGGAGTGGATCCGGACTTAATCAGGCCAGTCGGCACGGGTGCTCGGAAGCCGGTATGCGAATGCTGTCAGCCGGTGCGAGTAATGAAATTATTCGTGTTTAGTCCCATCACTTATGATATATCGATCTCCACCAATCAATAAATCATACCACCAAACGCGTGCAACGGAACGCCAGCTACCCTAACCAATGCGTAGTAACTTAAATACCACTCCGCATCACTATGCCACCCAACCAATCAGCATCTATCTGCAGAATACATCAGCACAGATCGTAACGACGTGAGAGGTCTCGTAAAGGGTGTCTGGGCACCCCCAACGGAGGGGAGTCCCGACTGGAAAAATACACATAAGAAGACCATGCAAACAGGAGGAAGAAAGGACAGTATAGTGACGAATTGAGAGGGTAGAGAAAGGGTGAAGGGGGAAAGAGTTGCGAGAAGGAAGTCTGAGTAGGGCGCGATCGGAGGTGGGCATACGGGCACCGGTGTGGCTGGAGCTGGCGTTTGGCGGTTCTGCTGAGTTAATAAATATTCGTTTAGTCGCATACATTTACATCCAAAAATATTATCTTTAATTTTTTAGTGCATAAAACATGAAAAGGTTATAAATCTTTCTATAGCAATAGTCTAGGACCCCCCATTAAGGCGGTCCCGACTGAAAAAAAGTGCATGGAATGCCAAAACAGAGGAAGAAAGGAAGAAGGGGGCAGACAGAAGGTAGGAAAATAGAGCCAAGGATAAGGGATATAGAAGGACCCAGAGTCGGAGAAGGCAATTGATAACAAGAACACAATGGCGAAAGCAGTTTTAGCGGTCACGAGACCCGAATACCTGTTAATAAAAACAAGGCGAGCCAGAGTGCTTATTGGAGGCACATGTGCATGAAAGAAGCGAAAGACTGACAAGCAAGCTGGACCGAGTTTGAATTAGATACACATTCGTTCTGAATCAAGTGACTCTTACCAATATCATTACTGAATTCTCAATATAAATGCTTTCTGTTGAACTCTAAACATGTTGCACAACTTGTCGGATTCCCGGTTTTTTATCAAAATTGCAATGCTGCAAACCATGCATGCAACCAAAACAAGAACTCGAATGTAACCCGTTTTTCGTAAAGTTGAATAGAAGGACAAAGTAAACTGACGATTTGTAGTAATTTCTCAAATCTCCCATTTCTTTTTATAAACGGATTAACTAATATATTTTTTTTTGTTTCATTGTGTTTGCTTAATTCATTTATGCAAATGAACGTTTTTGCTCACTTTATTTTTTAATTTTTATATGTGGATCCAATCTTTACATTTAAACATTTGATTAATTTTAATTGTGCTTGTTAACATACATGAGTCTCTTTATTTTACAAAGTTATGCCCAAATTATTTCTTACATTGAGTAGGTCTTAAATTTTGAGTGTTTTATTATATAGTGCGAGATGATTCTAATTTATCTTTTGTTCACATTTATACACAGCTAGTCTTTTTTTATTTAAAGTTGGACCTAACCTATATAACCTTTATTTTTTTTTTGTTATATAAGTTTTATTTTTACATTTATACGTTTTCTTTTTAATTTTTTTTTTTTTAAATTATTGGTTTTTTTTGTTATTTTTTTTTAATCTTTTTTTTTTATTTTTTTTTTTTTTTTTTTTTCTATTTTTTTATAAGCTTTTATTTACATTTTATATTATTTTGTTGTTTATTATTTTTTTATTTAAATTTTAAAAATATTAAATTTTATTTAAATTTTACTTTATTTTTAAATTTTTTTATATATTTTTTTTTATAACTTTTATTATTATTTAATTTTTGTTAATTATTACTTTAATATACTGATACTTCTTACTTAAATAAAATATATTTCTTTTTAATGTTTATATTAAAAAGCTCACCGTAAAAAAAAATTACATTAATTTACATTACCTTCAAAGCCAGTTATAATCAAGTAAAGATACAGTTAATCAAAACCACCCCCTCCACTTACCATATGCCTAGTTAGATCTTATGCATTGTATCATATTTGATACTATTGATATTATAATAATATCACATTGTTTATCTTTCTTTATGTAAACTATTCATTTATGTTTATTTACTAAAAAAATTATGTCTTTTCTTAATTAGTTTTTATATAATAATACCTTCACAAAAAATTGTAAAATTTGTCTTGCATTCTTTGCATGAGCACCATAAACGCAGAGCGTAAATCATTGTTTAAATCAGTAAGTAAAATCAACAGACAAAAACCACCCACCCCAACCAGATGTTTCACGTACCGCATAAACCACACAATCAGCTAGAGATGAAATGAAAGATATCTATTGATCTAATCTTGATACAATCATATCCGAAATAATTTTGAATACATAAGCTATGTTTGTTTCTTTTTAACAACCACCTCTTTGAGTTGTATATTACATGCTAAGAAAAAATTATTCTTATTATGTATGGTTCAAATGGATACACTCAACCTTAAAAAAACCATTATGAGTCCACACTTATATAGCATGAACCCTAAAGCAAGCTAACAAAATCCAGACTATCAAGTGTTCAGGTAATAATCAAACGTGTATACACCACTCCTCTCCCTCTCACATCCATACCTGTAGATCTATTGAATCTAAGAATTAGAGTCCTAGATCAGATCTGACAAAGCTTTGAAGGTCGTATGATTCAAGTGCGAGTATTATTTGTTATAACAAAAACACCAACCACACTTTCATTTATACTTTTTTACTGTGTTTATATAACTTATAAAGAAAAAATATGTCATTTTTACATACCAATACAAAAGCTCAGTAAGAGTTCAGTAAACATACAAAGTAAATCATGTGTAAAGTCCCAGTAAATAGAGCTCAAGTAAATCAGTAAAAGCCTTTGATGGAAATCAGTAAATCAAGTAAATCAAAACCAGCCCACTCTATCGACTGACACAACTCGCCAAAACATAATTCCATATAATCTATTTATGACCAAGGAAACAATACTAATTGATGCTATTGCATCCTTTAGATCGGTATTGATTCAAGTCTATTTTTATTAAAAATTGTGTCAGTGTTTTGCATGTACTTCTAAAGCAAAGCGTTTAAACATCAGTCGAAATCAGTTCCAAATCAAACTACCTACCAAAGTCTCTACATCCTCCTAACAAACGTTCCCCATGCAAGTCCTATGTGATCTATTGATACATCTTTGCAGTCGTATTGATCTAAGGATTTCAGAGTCAGTATTTTTTATTAAAATTTGCTGTTATTGTTTTCTACATCACCCTAAAAGGTCAGAACCTCAACTCAGTTAATCAAATAACTTGCCTCCAGGACCACCACCTCCACAACGCCATTACTGGCGGTTGAGTTAAAAGAATACCCAACATTATTAGAATAGCACTACAGGCAATCTCTTGAGATCTATTGGGATTCACTCATTAATCTAAGTAGAGATATCAAGCCTCCAAATTTGCATTTTTATAAAAAATAAGAAAAACACAACAAACAGCAAACAAAACTGAATATGACAATAAGTTTAAACCTTATTGTTTATGTCTTTCGCTTTTGAGTCAAATTATTTTTGTTTTTACTAAAGATGACACAATTTATCTTCTTCATTATATATAAAATGTATGTCATTCACCATAACAAACTATGTGGGGCATATTCTTCTACATACGCTCAAAGCAAAGTACACTCAGATAGTGAAGATACAGAATACAAGAGTTTAAAACTTCGACAAGCATCCCACTCCTATCGTAAACTAACCGAATGGCCTGTTCTATTCCGCATGTCATATACGTGATTCACAGTCATATGCTACTAGATTCACTGTAACCTCTTTAATCTATGCAAAAGAAAACTCCAGCAAACAGGCAGAAGCCAACAGCTTACACCAACGAACTCGAAAACCACTGTTTCAGTAAATAACCATGCGAATAATTCTAAACTAACAAAAAAGATTAGTTATTGAACTCTAATCTGTCCCTGGTTGCCCAGTTGGGACATAATAAATATTTGTATTTATTTACTAATAAAAAAATATTATTTATCTTTTGCATATTTATATGTTTTATATAACTAATTAAAAAATAAGAATTTTATGCATTTTTTTAACTATATATACGTACTCTAATAAAGCCATGATTAGTTAAAAAATCTAAAGCTCTAAATACCATTTAAACATTTTAGTCAAAACCAATTAGCTCATCCCTAATACCTCAATCTCCATGAATACTATTGATACTTAAATCATTTGTATACTACTTTGTCTATTTAATTACAAGTCGAAAATAGATCAGATAGATATCATAGCTTATTAACATTAAAAATAATTTCTTTGCTCCGTTAATGATTATGTTTTGAGTTGGATTAATTGAAATGTTACATGTGTATATGTTGTTTGCCACTAATTTGTTGTCTTGCTTTTCGGGACAACTGTCGTGTTTGCGTTCGACACATCGTTTTTGTTAGTTTCGACAATGTTGAACGAAAACTAAGTTGTATGCCGTATAGATTTGATTGATGTTGTGTTGCTGTGGTTGTTGTGTTGCACTTGTCTGGTTGTTGTTGCTGGAATAACTAATCCGTTTCATATGATAACATAGCTCTTACCTGTTGCACTATGATAAATATCGGATATTCAAATAACGAATGTACAAGGTTAAGATTGATAAATACTTTGCAACATCGGTTTTTCATACAAAATAGACACCAAAAATACTAAAAAAAAATATTAGTTAATAATATTGACAAACTCAGCGCGGTTTAACTTAAGCTATGACGTATCCTATATAATTATTTGAAAAAGAACACTAAACACAGCAAAAACATTGGTATCTCTCGAGCTGCCTCTAATGCCCTGATAAACCTCCAAACGCCAATTCATTAATCAATATAAAAGAACAAAAAAATGGTGAAGTTCCAAGGGTGGATACACTTTCAAAACTTAGAAGTTGTTATACAACTTACCCAGGGCAAGAGTACCAAAGCGTGCCATACATGAACAAAATCGCTAATTACTATAGATGACAAACGCCGAAGCATCTACACAGGCGCTGCCAACTTCTCCCACCATATAATTTAATTAGTAATATAATTGAATTTATTAATACCATGATCGAGCTATATTGGAGTATTTTAAATACTTGCGATCCAGCATCGTGCTGATCCAAGCATCTTCTACTAAAATGAAGAAAGAATATAACTGTAGGTATGGGTTATCTTCATATTATTGATTATTATTATCCTATTCATTACTTCATACTTATTATTATTATTATTATTCGGGTTTCTATATTATGTAGCTTCCTTATTATTATTAATTATATTTTTTCCAAATAGTCCAAAGCATCTCACAATAGCCCACACTATAAGTTAAACGCGCGGTGCTCGCGGGAGTATCCACTCTTGCCCCTGCAGGTCCACAACCCTAATGGTTAACAAATTGGGTGTTTAAATAAAAACAAGAAGCTCTAAAATTAAGTATACTCTAAGTGAACCACAGCCTGGGGTCAAAGGAGATACCTCCTCAAAACAATAATAATAATACACCCAGCTAACTAAGCGCCTGGTCTATGTATTAACCCCAATACGACTCAGTGAAGTGAAATCGAAAGATAAATTAGCGCGAATGGTTACAGCGGTGAATTCTTCATAGCTATTTTCAAGGAACTCGCACAGCATCGAAGCCAAAATTTTATAAGAATCGCTGCACACAACATCATGGAAGTCAACCGAAACCATACCATTGCGAAATTCGAGGTTAGCAGTGAGGAATCGACTCCGCATCACTTAATTATTAAATAATACATCATGTTTATTTGACATCAGTAGTTAGAATGACTTACCGTGTGTATTGGGAAGTACTTAAGGGTAACGATAAGATTTGGATACTTACTATTCTGTTACCTCGTAATATCTTATGACTAATGATGCCTCCATGTAGAGGTATAAAGTAGGTAATAACGATATGATTATATACGCATTGATCCTACTTAAAAAATGCTGTGTTGTAATACTTAAACTATAAAACTAGATTGTATATCATTATTATTATTATATGTAGATCTTTTGTATTATAGATCGCTATATATTGATAATTATATTATTATTTATTTAAGTTGATAGATTTAGGTTGGGTATACTGGTATTTAATGTTTACTTGAACATTTAAGATTATCTAGATATTATTATTTATACTAATACTCTAATTTCATTAAATTATAATAATTTCCATTGTATTGATTAAGATACATCGATAGGCACAAAAACCTTAACCCATACCACTACCACACATATACACACACAACGTATCACAAGCACACAACACACACTTTGTCTGACTAAATATTCCTCTGTAATCAGAACATGTATTCAAGAAATATATATAACACTTAACAATTGAATACATTAGGTGACTCAGAAGACTACTGAATAATACGCAGTGGAACTAGACTCTCTGTGGATCATCAGAAAGTGAGACCCAAATATGACTAAACACTCGACTATCGAATATACATCACGGTAGAGGGAGCATGCGTGTTAGAGCCAGGATGCATTATCCTTAAACGTTGCTGAGTGTATAAGAACGACATTAATCACATATAATCATGGTTTCAAGTGAGTAACTATACGATTACTGTGCGTTGGTATGTTACAGTGCTCGATCTTATACTTTTGACGCCACGTTCATAATCTCGAATAAGAGAACAAAATCACTAGTGGATGTCTCGTGGATGAAGTAAGTCTGTACCTTAATATGATCACATAATCTTACATTCATTTAAGAAATCTCTCAGTTTCTAATTGGAGGTATCTGTGTACAATATTATATTAATATTAACATCGATAACACTCGGTCAATAGACTATTGTTATGCTCACTCTACTATTTAATTTCCACTGCTCCAATATTTTAATAACAATCTCTACATCCATTGTAATAGGTTGAACAAAATTTGTACGTTTGGT
>JABUQX010013952.1:0-12500 GCA_015478945.1 Trachelipus rathkii
ACGATTTCGGTTTATCTATGAATATCTATGGCTAGAATTTTCAGTACTTCTATTCATTTTAATACTAGTACAGTGAGGATTATATATCAGCGTAACTATAGAAATAATTTTACGTTGTTATTTACACGGTACCCTTGGAATAGTTGAAAACCACTACTCCTGCAACTACCTATTACTAGCTGTGCTGGTTTATCATTCTACAGCTGACATAAAGATATCATGTCTTATATATATTATATATATATAAACCTTTGTATATTATGCCTAATGACAATTGATATCATTAATTGTATACCACTTACCCTTCTCTGAACACATATTATATTTATTATATATTATTATATAATATATATATATGTATTATATATACCTCTGCTACATTATTTATATCTAACCCTAGTACGGTGGTGTGTCAGATTTATTTTATCCTATGAATTCCCTCGTAAGTAATATATCGATAGCCTTAAAGTCGAGTCATTTTAAGTAGCAAATCTGCAGTGAATGGGTGAGGTTCAGGCTCCCTTGAAGGCCCTGCTACAGCATCAATCAAGCTAACCATCAATCATACAACTCGACCTAGAAGTAGGTTTACTTTTATTATTTTTATCAAGGTGAACGTCTGGATGTCCCTCACATCTGTAGACGACATAGAGATAGAAGAGAATGTTTTAAGATCAGAGACGAAGAGAGATATATTATTAGTATATTATTATATTGTAATAATATAATAATAATAAAAATGGTGAATAATAAAATTTTGAGTTTTAAAAAAAATGATTATAGTACGTTTTTTATTATATAAAAAATTAAAATATATATATTTAAGCATATATAAATCATTACTAAATCAATACAAATAATGATAGATAATAATCCATATTATATATTTATAGTAATATATATATATATATGATAACAGTATTATAATTAATAAATAATTTATATAAATATAAATTAATTAAATAATATTGAAATGAGAATATTAATATAATAATATAAATAGAGAAAAGAAATAATTATAAATAATTAAATTATTAATTTCACACACAATATATGAAAACATCTATGGTAAACTCACCTTCTGAGTTTATCGTAGGGGGAATTTCTTTCAGTAGAGAGTTGGTCGTGGAGGTGCAGTGGTGACATCGATCGCCTAGAAAGAGTGAATCTTCATTACCCCGACTCACTTTGCATTTACTCCGTATAGTAGTAGACGTTCATTATTTATTTACACTAAGGCAAAACGACTATTCAACTGAACATACTCTTAACATTACCTATAATCTCTAGCGGTCTTCCAACTATTATCCCACGTGCATACTGCTAACTACGGACACGGTGATTGTCATTTCTATCCTCATACAGCATGCATAAGTATATATATATAATATATATTACCGTTTACTGTAGGGTAGATGTATATCTCTGTAGAGTAGCCACACAGCGCTCCTCGTTAATGGGACATGTACGTGCTCTTAGAATTTCAAAGCATCGCTGAGTATTAAACATTAGTATCATATACTCACATATATGAACAGCCTTATTACTGTTAAGTATGTCGAGATATGAAAATATAATTATATATATTTAAATATAATATATATATCTTATATATTAATTATAATATTAATAATTTATATATATTATTATAAATATATAGTAAATATATATATATATTAGATATATATATATATATATATATATATATATATATATATATTAATATATTTTATTAATATATATTATATATTATATTTATGTTATATATATCAGTATTATATATATATTAATATATATATATAAAGGTACGATTAGATGTTGTGTGTAGTGGTGGGTGTGTGTGTTATGTAGTAGTGTGTATAGATTGAGATGTTGTGTGATGTTGTGCTGTGTTATGTATGATATTAGTGTGTTGTGTGTGTTGTAGTTGTATTAGTTAGTGTTGAGTGAGTGTGTAGTGTTAGGTTATATATATAAGTGTGTGTGATTTTGCGTGTGTAGGTGTGTGTGTGTTTGTGTGTGTGTGCGTGTGTGTGTGGTTATGGTGTGTGAGTGTGTGTGTATGGATGATGGTGTGTGTTGTGTTTTAGTGATTAGTAGTGTGTGGGTGTAAGTGTGGTGAAGGATGCCTTTCTATATATTAACAATACAATCCTTACATTATAATATATTACAATATTACCTTTATAACATTAATAATTTCAGATTGAAAGAAAATAATAAAGCGGGATATTAAATAAATTTACAAGTGTACCAATATTGACAGATCTTACCGTTGTGTCATTTTGATTTCCATAATAATACTTAATGAGTTAGAGTTGGTAGAGCATAACTCCGCGAATTCATACCTATAATTTATTATCTATTTTCCAGAGCTCAAGACTGTCAAGCAATAGAAATATATATCATTAACTGCCTCGAGCATTATTATTTTCAATTAATTTATTAAGTTGACTAAAGGGTTTATATTTCAGGAAGTACTCTGCAATGCTTAGTTAAAAGTATAAATATAGAGAGTATACACAGATAATATTTCATATATATATATATAATATATTATAATTATTATATATATAAATCAATAATATAATTATAAATAATTATTAATATATATTTAATATATATAATTAATATATTAATATGATATTTATAATTATATATATAATATATATATTTATATATTAATATATTATAATATATATAATTAATATATATTATATATATATATTGGATTAATATATAATATACTATTATATATATTTATATATATATAATATATCTATTACTATATATTTAACATACTGGTGATATAAATAAAACTAGTGTATTTAAACTCACTACATTGAGCAGAGCCCATACCATGTAGTCCAAGATCTCTATGTGGCCTCATATCGAATGCACTTAACACGCCAGTAATGCTCCTTGTTGAGCTTACTTCTACTGGTACAAAGCTTAGTCCAGTAGCTCTTCACGATGCACATCACACCGATGTATCTTTTGTAATATAACGTCATCGAAATCTACAATGGAAGTAAGATACGACATAGCTCTATGGAGTATCGAAACCCGCACTCCGGCGTCTACATTACCATTTTTTTCCGGTAAAAAATGGTACAATCTTCTGGTTTCTCTGTCATACAAGCACGTATTCGGTAGTCTCTCGTAAATCTTCTGCTGTCTGACAGTATTTTGCGATAAAATCTGAATTCGTTGCTAGCCGACTAGCGGTGCTTGCTTCGTGCACATGTGACGCGTTCATCTATTATAACTTCATCTTATTCTACTCTCATCTCTCTCTCTATATCTCTCATTATCTCTCTCATTTCTATACTCTCTTCCACTCTTGTATCTCTATCTGGATATAAAAAATGTATTTTTAACTACATCAAAAAGTTGAACTGTTGCTCAATTCTTATTATCCCTCTACATTATCACTCTAGACGCTTCACAGAGCTATTCCTTCTTTCCGCACCTTATTTTTCTAGCTCATTATCTTTAAAAATTAAATATTGAGTGAATACATTTTATCTCATATAATAAACATACTTAAAAGAATAAATAAGTTAACCTGTTATTCACTATGATATAATATTTAAATTACTTCAAGGGGCCATCATAATAAACTTGTGCTTCTGTGCTGCATCCTCTTTTGAGAATAAACACTGTTTCATCAACTGACCTTAATAGTCAATTATTCACGAAGATTCTCAACTCAGTTTATTGGTAAACGATAAGAGATGTTTTCCGCATATGTACTCATATTGCATGAGACATTGTACCTATAGGACGGCCTTACGTTCAGATGGGAGGGTGAACATCTTCACGTCATCGCACCCGTCCCGTATGTTTAATTCGAGCGCCGCAGATATACGGGTACTGAGCATCACAGCCTACACCGAGTTGCATACAGATTTTGCAAATAACTTCTCTCATACATATCTTCAATCTGGATTCTTCGGGCTGCTTTTCACGTGAGCGTCTATCTGAATGTCAGTCTAATACTATACTCGAAGATCCATGGCCATTGCGCGACATCCAGCAGTCGCTTGATTATCGCCTCTTCTGCGCTCTATTTCTATGATGATGAATATTCGACTCTCTCCACTCGGAAACACGCTCGACATTTCAGTCGAAATATAGGAGGATGCGTCCTTACGTAGATATACCTCTTTCGAGTAAAGTTGCCCACATATAATGAAGGAGTCACATTATACTCATCAAAAATACTAGTTTAGAGACGCACGAGGAGCAGATGAGAGATGTAAGAAGCCACACGAGCTGAGACAGATAAGTAGAAGATGTAGGATGCATAACTGAGAGAGTGATGCAAGACGAAGATAAGAGATAAGTTAGTTTAATAGGTATATTTTTAAATAAATTTTTATGCCTCTACAAAACTCTCACGACACAGCTTCATGATTACTTGGTAAGGTTCCAGTTAGAAAATCACACAGTAAATAAGTAAGACAAAAAATTTACTGAACATTTTCTTTTTTTCTCACTCGTATTACTTTGAAACTTCACAACGTACCCATGATCTTATATATTACTCACCTATTAAAAGGAGATAACCTAATCACTTGATCGTATTTGATTGTAAAAGTGTAATCTTGGGTGACCTGACTTTCTTTTGTATTCTCCAATTTTTCCTCATTTTGCACTAAAATATCTAATTGTTTATACTATATATAGTCGCTCACACTTTTCCAAATTTATATAGACTGAATATAACTCCAATACACTCATCATATATAATTTATATATATATATACTCTCAATATATTTAGAAAAAGTAAGACATCACATTCACAGAATAATAAATAATGCTTAACTAAGGATGAGTAGTTAAGTAGACTACTTCGACTAACCACTAACGAGCCCGAATCTTTATTTCATACTATTAGAGAGAGAGAGATGAGAGAGAGTAAGAGAGGAGAGAGAGAGGAGAAGAGAGAGAGAACTAAGAGTAGGAGAGAGAGAGATAAGAGTAAGATAATGACCAAGTGAAGAAGAGATAGTATAATATGTATATTATATATATATATAATAATAACTCCCAAGCAATATAGAGAGAGTTATATTTTAAAGAAATAAAATGACTTATTTATTTATAAATTCAGTGCGTAACCTTAAATCACTTGATCTTATTTTACATACTTATCGATTATTCACTTTTATGCTATACCGTTCAATTTTGGTATTATATTATGGGATATATTAGATACATAGTCTTATTAATAAATATAAACAATTAATACTTTCTTTATATTTCTATATAATCTTCGTATTTCTTATTCTCAATAATCTTCGTATTTCTTATTCTCAATAATCTTCGTATTTCTTATTCTCAATAATCTTCGTATTTCTTATTTTACATATTCATCATGATTTCGATGTTGGGAGCATAGAAGATTAGGTGTTTATACTTATATTGAGTAAAGTACCTAAAACGTATATCGAGTGATTGATTCCGTTTCTCTCAATTATTACGTCAACTTATTATTATTATTTATATTTCAATTATGTATTATTCTAATGCTATTATTATCTGATCACTTATATTATAAGAGTGAATTATTAACACTATAATTAAAATTATAACCACGCAGTCGGTCTAATTAATAATTATATGGAGCATAGTACCAAAACGCATCTCATTGATTATTATCGATGTAATAATTATCCTCATTTTATGATTATTAATTGTATATTATTTATTTAATTACTTTATTATCATTATTATTATATATTTATTATTAATCTCTTATCATAACTCCTCGCCTAATAAAGCTTGGTACTTCTCGCCTTGTAATTAATTCTCGCGAAGTTCACTCCGCTGTGTCTAGTCGCAGCACCTGTGAGACGACCATTACTGCACAATAATATGGGTCGATGCGAAATCGGCTATCCTCTCCGCTACAAGGATAAGTTTAAAAGTCTGATAAGTATATGGTTTACCCCAATACTCTATCGTACCCCTTCCTACTCCACCATCGAATGAGAGATCATGGGTTCCAGTAGTAGGGCGGCTTTCATAGGACGTAAAGACGGTCCATCCGTTGCTCTACCTGTCTAATCAGCGTTTCAGCTTGCGATCTGTAAGTGTACATCTCTGTTGCCCCTGGGGTCAGCAGGTACTGCAGGTTAAGCCCAACTCTCTTACTATGTGTAATGGCTTTTGACTGACCTGTATTAGCATATCATTACACTAATGGTTCACCATCAAAACTGTACCTTTGACCATACAAGACTAATCCCTCTAGAGGACTATAAGCGTCTGTCTAGAGGAAACACGGGTATACTGTTTTCGTAATCTTCGAGAGTCGAATACAATCAGAGCAAAACTCGCTTTATATAGGTCCGATTCTGCTACGTTCTGGGTAGCATACCTATATGACTGTTTTTACTAAAGTCCCTTAGGCTACAAGTACGAATTCCTGTTCTATGTAAAGGCATTGTTGATATGACTGTTGTAATTTGAACGCTCTTCCTTAATCCACTTGGCATTTCAATCCTATTTTCGATTCATTAGCTCACAATCGTTTTTACTGTCTGCTCTTCGCCGGGCTATGGGCTAGACAAACAACTCCGGCCCCCACATCATCACTATTTATCACCTATGATAGATGTATCTCTGCACAGTCGATCCTTCCATTCACGTCTCTCTCCTCCGGCAATATAACGTCCATGATAGGCCTTAAACTTTACTCACGCCCTTCTCTAGCTGTGATGTATAAGAAGTTGCGCGTTCTCTCTCACGCCCGCTTCACCATAGTTTGCTATTCTCCCTCTCCCAGTTCTCGTAGGCTTCCAGTTTTGAAAAGAGTGATTCAAAAAACCTAACAATGTGCTCACGTCCAGTTTTACTCCAGTCTTCCTGCTCTCTCCAGTCTAATATGTGCCCTTCCTTCACTTTAAATACAACACTGTTCGTACTTACATCTCTATGCGACTACTAGTGTGTCTGGAAGCGGCGTACATTCTAACCTCGCTGTTCGCTCAACATATAGAAGTACTACACACCTTCAGTGCGGAAACGCTACGTTTATCACTGTCCACTGCTCACCACTCTACACATCCTATTATCATTAAAACCTCTGTGTCACATTCTCGCCCATATTTCATACACACATTCCTCGGATTACCGGTTTTCGAACTGGTTGAAAGGAGGATACAAAACTACACAGTTAACTAATGAATTGCGGAATCCTCGTCGCCGCGGGCGATTAGCGGGGCCAGTGCTCGCCATGAGCTCGTGCACTCGCTACACAACAACGTTCCCAAAATCGATATAAGGTGGTGTGGTTTACGGCGTCAGATCGTCTCGTATTGTTCTTTTCACCACTCCTCCTATTTCCTTCAGCCGTCTTTTCTCCGGAAACGCGATCTTCCATTCGAATCTCTCTTTACTAATCATCACTTGGATAACAGAAGATTTTCAACGTATGAATCGAAAATTGTTAATTCTCGAATCTTCGAAGGACCTTGCATGAACACTTGGCGCATTTCCGGCTTTCGCATGACCGCATTGTTAGAGCAACTTTCCTTTCTCCACGCTCCCGAGACCCGTAGCTATAGTTGATTGAAACAGCTATCGACATAATGCTACAGTTCTCCATCTCTCTGAGAAGAACTCCCGAGATGCTTCAGTTAGTAACGGTATCAGAACCGGAGAAAATCAGTAAGATTGAACATATTCAGCTAGTGGTATTTTCTCGTATAGTATCGCGGACCGGCGAATTATAGGCCCTCTCAAAACTACGTCGAGGTGTCAAGTGTTAGTTAAAAAAAAGTATTTTAAAATGAAAATATCAATCAATAATCAATAATAATAGTAAATTATAATAATAATAAAAATAACAATAAAATAATCAATTAAGATAGTAATAATATAATGATAATAGATGAAATAATTAATATTAATACATTATATTATGTTAAATAAATTATTATTTTGATAATAAATTTAATAATATATAGATAATAATAATAATAATAAGTTAATAAATTATAATAATTGCCTACAATGTAATTTATTATATAGATGAAATATTATTAATTAATTATAATATATATAATATATATATCTATTAATATCATAATATAATATTTTATATTAATTATAAATATATAATATAATAATATTTTAATATTATATATATTATATACTTATATTAATATATATATATACTTATTATAATATATATATACTTAATATATATATTATATTATATATATATATATATATGTGCAATATATGAATATAAATTAATTCTTTTGGCATGTATTAATTTATAAGGTTTCTTTCTGTTAGTAGATGTGGTGGGTAATGGTGTATCGGGATAGGTTTGTGATAAAGTGTATCTAATTATATATAATATATATATATAATAACTAATATTATAAATTATAATATATTATTTCGATCTGATATAATATTATTATGGTATATATATTAAATCTTTTAGAGATTCAATTGCTTTTACATAGCTCTCTTGTGATAAAATAAATTCATCATATTAATATGTTTTAATAACTATATATATTTATAATATAATATATAATAATATATATTATATATATATATAATATATATTATAATATTATTTATATAATTATTAATATACTATAGATAATTAATAAGGGGAGGTCTATTATATAATAATATAATAGTATATTATATATATAATAATTATTTATGTATTATTTATAAGGTATTGTATATGGAGTATATATATAATATATATAATTAAATAATATATATATATATAATATTATTATATATATATTAATATATTATAGTAATATGTTGTAGTAGTATATAGTTTTTTCGTTTGCATATTGTGTTCTATTTATTACAAATTTATATATATCCAATATTTATTACTAATATATCTATAATTGCCATTGTATCTAATATTGCACACTTGTGAATAAGTAAATAAATTCATCATATTAAACACTATGTTTTATATTTCCTCTCAATATGTTCATATAAAAATATATATATATTATATAATATATAATAGGACCTATACTTAATATAATATAACATATACTATATACTATATAATATATTATGGTATATTATTTTCTAATCTATTATTTATATACCAGTTATATATATATAACTACTAATATATATAAATATTATATATAAATATAATATATATATGTATTTATTTTATATATATTTATATTAAAAACATAATATATATATCTTAAGTTACTTTTCTTATCTATTATTTAATACACAGTTATAAATTATATATCATATAGCTAATCTATAAATATATTGATATATAGTATTTACTTATTATATATATTATATAATAATAAAAAACAAATTAATATATATATATAATAATTATATAATACATCTGCAAAACTATTAAAAGCTAATTTATAATGGAATGGTGTTTTTCGACCCTCTTATAATTTTCAACCTAGAATATTAATAATACGCTGTTCATAATGCGTACTTATAATTGCAAGAGGAAATTGATTAAACAATTTAAACGAATTGAAAAACTAGAAAATAGGGTACCTATTTTCTTTTTAATATCCACCAGGGTTAGAGCTTTATCCAAACCCAACACGCTGTATAGAATGCAGAATTCGTTACTAATTTTTTTTTTTATGCTTTGTTTTGTGTTTTAGTTTCATGGACAACAGCTCACGGATGTCGTGGTCTCGTGCTGCTCTCGCGACTTGATTCTCTTAATCATCAGATGACATTCCTGTGCCTTACTATCGCTCTCTCTTTCTGGATCTCTACTTCGACTCAATCTTTCATTTCCTTTCTCAAATCCATCTCTCACAGCTTTTGTCCTATCTATCGCTCTCTCTCTCTCGTCCTTCTCTCAATTTCTCGTTCATATTTCCGCCTTTTTTTCAACTCACTGAGACAAATTGACTACTAAAGATTATTACAAATTTCTTTAATGGAATTAAAAATTAAATATCTTTAATATTATAAACTGTATTGTGCTATCTTTGTGAGTCAGTTGTAACAATTTTCGATAACAAACAATTTTAATAACGGAGATAATCATATCTTCCATAAATCCAAATAATGAGCTTTGAGTTCAACCTCCCTACGCCAAAAATAAAATTTTTCTTCGCTCACCATCTTTTGTCCAAAAATAAACTTCCAATTATCTATAAATTATAGATTAATATAATAATAAATGTAAGTATATTTATATTATATTATCATATATATATAAATAAAATATATGATAAATTATAATACTATATTATTAATATATATATATATATATAAATAATTATACTATATATTCAAAAATTCATAACTATGCTATTTACGAGTCCTCTACTCAGAAGATTTCACGTCCATCTTCTTCAACAGCTGGCTGAAGTAAGTCCTCGTCCCGATCTCATGGTAAGAAGGAACACGTGTCTTCCTCTGATTGTAATGTTTCTTTTGCTGGGATTATCTTTCGATAACAGGTCAATAACCAAGACCAGCTTATTTTGCTTTAATCGAGCCAGTCTGTTTTTTAACCTCCCATTCTCTTCTCTCTGGTCTATCTTCTCTCTCGGGATCGTCAACCAACGATGCTCCGCATCTAATTTGTCCGTTCGCGAATCTCATTCATCGACGAAAATCATCAAAGTCGCCTGTCTATCATGGTCTGCTCGTCGATGTGGGTCGCTCACACTCTTGGTTTACCTTATCGAACTACTTTGTACGCGGTCTTTGGGTATCCTGTCTCAGTGTGATTCCATTGGATTAGTACGTCATTAACTTCCAGTGTTTTTTCCTCTTCCAAGTCGCAACATGAAGCTGCGTATCGATACTAGAGAGGAGAGGAAAATCCTTCTCTTATAATCCTCCTCTTACGACCCCTCACTAACAAGTCGTTCAAATCCTACTTCATGTCATTAAATCACATAAATTATTTCTTCGGTCTCATTGTGCAATGTTACACATAAATTGATATACTATACTCTGCATATACTCGATTTCCTACATGAATCCGATGTGTCTGTGGGATAACGGTACGTTAGCACGATGCATGCATACTCATACTCATATATCTATTACTTATTTTCAATATTATATATACCTATTATAATATAATATAATTATTCTATCATATGTATGTATATATATTATGAATAGTATGACCATTACTATTCTACAATGAATATATGTAGTTCTCACATATACTCTCCCTATGATTCATATTATATATACCTATGGTTGTGTTGTAGGGTTGATGTTGTGAGTGTGTGTGTGGGTGTGTGTGTGCCTCGGCTGTGCAGTGTGTCGGTGTGGTGCTCTGTGATGGGTGTCCGTTCGGTTGTGTTGTGTGTTCTCGTGTGTTCGTTGTCCTGTGTTGTCTGTCCTGTGTGTCTGTGGTCTCCGAATTATGCAAGATAAGCAGGTCTAACTTAGTCTTTCAGCATTTAATCTAAATACTTCAATATTATTCTTCTAGCTCGCACTCAAATCTTGCACTAAATTCTTGTCTTCTCTATTTCTCTTTTCTTGCAATTTGTTATTTTTATTTACTATATCTGTGGATTTGTAAAAGCCTAAACTATATATACTTATATATTATTATATAAATTTAATTATTTCATATATATATCTATATTACTATATATACTATATACTTATATTATATACTAGTTTTAGGTAAATAATATAGTTAGTATATTATATACTGTATATAATTATAAATATATATATATCTCATACTATATAATATATCGTATATATATATATCATATAATATGTATATTAATCATATATTATTATATTAATTCTCATATATTATATTATATATACCTATATATACTATATATATATATACGTATCCCCCGTGTCTACCTCTATCTCGGAATCCTATCTCGGTCCCTCCTCTTGAACCCTCGCTCTCCTCGGTTTCCTCTCAATGGTCGCTAACTTCCTCTCACCAGCCCCCTATCTCTCCGCTCCCTCCTCCCTCTCCCCCCAGTCCATCCTCTCGCCCCTCTGTATATAATTAGCGCTTACGACGGAAATCGCCTGATTCAAGTGCATCCTCCCCCTCCGCGCCTATCAAGCCCCTCCCCCGCTCTGCTCTTCTTCTATCCTCTCCCCGTTCTCGGCCTCCGTCCTGCTAATCCCGACTCGTCTCTCCACTTTACTATATATTTTTTACCGTATATATATCATACATAAATATAAATATCAATAAATTTATTCTATTTATATAGTTCAAAAGTGACTTATATATATTAATAATACATATAAATTTTCATTATTATATATTATATATATAAATATTATCATCTTATAATAATTATAAATTATATAATAATCATATATTATATCTTTATATATATTTTTTATCTATTATAGATTCATAATTATTCCATATCATATTATACTTCTATATAACTTACTACTGCATCCTCCGCTTTCAATATTTCTTTCCTTCAATACCTTCTCATCAAATACTCATCACCTTGTTCCTCTCTCTCTC
>JABUQX010013952.1:17500-47335 GCA_015478945.1 Trachelipus rathkii
GGAAAAGGTGCAGAATCGGAAATGCATAAAAACTGCACAGTTTACTCTTGATTATATATATATAATATATATATATATTATATATATTATATTATATATATATAATATATTATATATATTATATTAATATTATATTTATATATATAACTATATTATTAGTATTATATTATATATAATAAATATCATATATATTAACGTTATGTATTATATTATTATATATTATAATATATATTATATATATTATAGATATTAATAATATATATATTATATATAGTATATATATATTATATATATATATATATATTATTTATTATATATAATATATATATTTCACTTTTTCAAAAAAATTGTTTTTCGAATAAGTGAAATATTGAGATTTTCTTTCTACATATACTATCAATATATTTTTATTGCGTATATAGCCGGGAGAGCTACATCTTTTTAACTTTGATAATTATTTTTGTATACTCAAAAAAGTTTTTTTTTAGAAATTTTTTTTTGAAAAATTTGTTCCCAAAAGGAAAAAAATAAAAACTACTGCATATACAAAAACCTGATCTAAATAAAAAATGTGCATCTCCCCCGATTATAAATTTCCATGCAGATCGAATGAACAGGAAAAAAATTTGTAATTTTTCAATTTGAAAATCCAAAAATAGTAGGTTTTGAAAATCGGCCATTGCTCAGATATGGTGTCAAATATCAATATTCCGCTGCTAAATAGTTTAGATCAGCGGTGCCCAACCCGTAGCTCTCTAGCAACATGTTGCTCGCGTACCGTTTTAATGTTGCTCGCGGCTCGCATATTCACATTCATCACGTTTATTACAAATAAAATTTTAAAATTTTTCAAAATTTTATATAATATTATATATAATATATATATTTATTTATATATTATATATATATAATTATATATATATATATATATAAATTTATTATTATTATTATATAATATATTTAATGTTTATGTATAGTGGCTCGCCTAAAATTTTTAAATTCTCAATTTGCTCGAGATAGACTAAAGGTTGGGCACCACTGGTTTAGATAATAGTCCAATCTTTGTACAGTTAAAGTTTGAAGTCATTTCGAAAAAATTAATAGTAGAAAGTTATCTGAAAATGTCAAAAAATAGGATTTCAAGAAATATCAATTAAATACACAAAACAACAATGACTACAGACAGAAAACACTCAAAACGGACGTTTTTAATATACCGTCGAAAACCAAAAGCTGCGGTATGATTTTTACGTGGTCAAAAGTGGCTGAAAATTAAGAATTTTATGTCCATTTTTAGATGGAGAGTGAAATGGGGCTCAGCCCGAAGCAGTAATTGGTCCTTCCCCAAAAGATGTTAAATAATTTAAAAACTTGGGAAGGACAGGGTGAAAACCTGGTTAAACCGTTTCGACAATATAGTATATATATAATATATATATATATTATATATATATATATATATATATAATATATAATATATATATATATATATAATAGTATATTAAATTTATTATAATTATATAGGTGTGTGTTTGCTTCACTGTGTGATGGTGCGGTGTTTGGTTGTCTGCATGTGTCGTGTCGTTATGTATACGAGTGTGGTGTGTTTGAGTGTGTGAGAGATTGTGTGCGAGTTTCAGGTCTCCTAGAAAATCTTTCAACGTTTAAACAGGTGAGAATTATTTTATATGAAAACCAATTAATAAAATTTCTGAGATAAAAAACTTCAATCAAAAAGAACAAATTAAAATATCATTTATTTTATGACAGTCAAATTTTAAAAAATAAAACACAAGTGAATAACTTCTTATATGAATTAGGTTGGCGATAAGCTGAATTTTCGTACTCGTTTGGTAGGTCCAACCAAGAATGAGATAAAACGCACGGCAAGATAGTTATTTTTTTTTTCCGGGGCCACCTCCAGAATGAGGCATATAAACGGCACCGTACAACACAAAATTTATTTTTTTCGACCGACCACCGCAATCTACATTGCAATGTGAACCACATACCCCAACGCATCGCATGGCACCGCAGCAAAATGAGAGCACCACGCCCCACGGCACCGCATCGCTCTGCACTAATTATGTCGTCCAACCCTAATAACTAACTAATCATAGCCTATTTATCAATTTTAAAAACAGTGGTAAAGCTGGTGAATAATTAATATCTGTAATAAACAAAATAATTTCTTTGGCAGTGTATAGCAACGGATTGAGAATATAATTTTATTTTAATTTTATTAAATTCTACCTGTTGAAGAACATTTATTTGAATAATTATCGTGTTAATTATTAACGTTCTGTCTGCGAATTGAAGTGAAAATCTGTCTTCGTGGCTTCACTTTTGACACGTTTTCAATCATTAGCGTCCTATGAAGAAGAGTACTGTCGAGTTGCATTAAAGACATGTCTCTGAAACCGCATATTTTATATATTATTTTATATATATTATATAATATTAAATATATATAATTCTATAATTAAATATACATATATTAGAAATAATAAAGCTGTTACATAAATCTAAACTTGTATCTATTACTATTATATTATAATATATATATTATTTATATAGATGTTACGTATTTGCATAGTAATCGCAATAATATACGATGTAATAAAGGAAAGAACATTTAATGGAAGGTAAAGAATTTACTGCCTTCTCTGGATTGAAACACCGCATGTTATTATAGTATAGTATATTATATATATATATATATTATATACTAATATATTTTATTTATATATATAGTTATATGATAATATATATGTCCTCAAGGGATTTATTCTTGTGACGATGTATATATTGGCGGAATAACAGACAATGTATAGTGACAAGAACCAATACTTGGGGGATTTCGTGCGTCCCTCCTGCCCAGCACTATATGTGCAAATTGTCCACATACGATTTTTTAATCTTTTTTCTATCCCTTCGTTTTTCATATTGTCTTATGTCTTTCAATTCTCCTCCTCCTCCTCTCTCTCCTCCTCCTCCTCCTCCTCCTCCTCCTCCTCTCCTCCTCCTCCATCACACTTTTAATCTTTCTCTCCTTTCCCCATCCCCCCACCCATCAGCCTCTTTAAGCCATTAGGTACTTTCCCTTTTGAAAAAGAGGATATTCTCCCTTTAATTCCCTGTCAAAGCCCCTTGGGCACTCCGGTGCCTCTCCCCACATGGGTCTTCAGTCCACCTCACATTTCTTCCCGGAGGTGAGGGTACAGGCTAAAAATTTGTCTTTTCGTAGCCAATTGTAGGGGGCCCGAACCTTCGAGTTAACCTCTGGAGGAGGCTATCCAGCACTCTGGTGTATAATCTCGTGCTCTGACGTAAAGTTATGTAGGTTCTGTGCGGTACATGGGGGGTAAACCAACGTGGAATTCCAGGAAGCTCTTCCGAGGCCACATCCACAGCTTACCCTACGGAGTAGGGTCCGGAAAGTTGTGCGGGTGTCTGGTTTGTGACCTGTTGTGGGGAGAAGAACTACTTTTTCTTATGAAATATACGCTTTTCCGGGCAATCCTGTTATTTGCTTTTATGTTTCATAAGTCTTATTGCTATATTTGTTATTTATGGAGACGAGGTCTGTGATTTAACTTCTATTATGAAAATGGCTTGTGAAGATAATACATTGTTAAATCAAGGCGGGCACAATTATCTACTCTCGGGTACCCCACCTGACCTCACTTCGGTCCCTCCTATTCCTAGACCAGCAAGTGTTTCCGCTTTTATTCCTTCTACCACATCCAAAAGTCATCTGCGTAATCTCAGCGATTCATCTCTTGGTGCGACCTCGAGACACCAGGTGCCCAAATGGTTATGGCAATCCCGAAAAGGCACCCCTGTTCTAGTTGTTTTCATTTATTTACTCCATATGCTGCTCCCCTTTCGAAAATGCCAGCTGATACATCATTCCTGATATATTATTTATTGCGATTCAGTAAGAACTTTAGAGACCCACTACCTCCAAAGCTCTTACAGAGCAAAGAACCATTATTTTTAGCGATGCACTTGAAAAAGCTTTAGGAGTTGAAGACCCAATAGTCACGTTAATGAGAAATTGGTCCCTTCTCGTACAAGCTACTACCCAGAATCGAAGTTCTATCTTGTCATCCTTAACGACTCTCGGAGACATCCCTCTTATTTTCACTCTTGGTGAAATAAGAAATACATCTAAAGGCACAATTTATTCTTTAGAACAGAGAAACGAAGATATTGCTGTCGTTTTAAGAAATCTCCAGCAGAAAAGATTTCAAGTTACAAACGTTTATAGATTTTCCCCACGTCGGAACTCGAATGATACCCCAAATCCTAGTTTACTGTTGACTTTAGGATCCCTTATCCACCTTCAAATATGAAAATAGGGTTTACAAGCTACAGTGTTCTTACGTTTATTCCCCGACCCAGACGTTGCTTTAAATGCCAACGGTTTGGTCATCCTTGAAAATGCTGTAGGGGACCGCATAACATATGCTCAGTCTGCGGAGAAGAATTTCACATTCCCTGTGAAAACACATCACTCTGCAAAAACTGTGGATTACCCCACAGTGCCTCTTCCTTATAATACCCGTCTTGCCTGTTTGAACAGTAGCTTTTGGAGTTATTTACCATACAAAATTTGAGAAGGAGAGATGCCATACACAAGCTCAAAGAAAAATATCCCACAAGACAAAAGCAGTCTTATGATACAATTGCCGGAGCCCCTTTGCATCCGCGTGTTAATCCGCCGACACAAGTCCATTCCAGTAAAATTCTTCCCCCAAATTCTAGTTAAACTCAAGAAATTACTGTAATCTACCCGCCTGCATTGCATATACTACCGACTTTTCAAATAATCCAAAAATCAGCCCTAAAGCGTACAAATCTCACCGTTACAAAATGCCATTCAAACAACTACTCGAGTACTAGTTTTCAACCAACCAACAATGAAACTAAGTTGGTTCATCCAATTCAAAGCTTGGAGAACCTTTCCTGACAAGACACTCTGTCTTATACCCTCCCTATGAGTTCGCTAAGCTCATGTAAGAGGCCTGCATCTATGTTCCATAATCTGCCTCCCACCGTTACTCAATTTACTGAAAAAGATGTTCCTAAACACAAAGAAAGGATTAATCATCAAGCTAAAGATTATTCACTAAAATATAAAACATCCAAATTTCTAAAGCAAAACACACTGACTCCAGTTGTAAAAATGCACTCAGAAAGACCTGTTTAAGTCTATTCTGAGACAAAAGCAGCGACTTCAATAGATTGTACTCAAGCAATTACAGTTATTGAGCAACCCACTAACTAACTCATTCATAGCTTGCAAGATTATTGCATCTCTTCTGAATCCTCCTAAAACCTTCTATACAATTTCCTACCTCAACACTCTAAAGTATTCTATGCCCTAACGGATGAAATGGATCATAGTTCCCAAATGGAGCCTGATGTGACCTCTCTTCTCTTCTCTTCTCTTCTCTTCTCTTCTCTTCTCTTCTCTTCTCTTCTCTTCTCTTCTCTTCTCTTCTCTTCTCTTCTCTTCTCTTCTCTTCTCTTCTCTTCTCTTCTCTTCTCTTCTCTTCTCTTCTCTCCTCTTCTCTTCTCTTCTCTTCTCTCTCCCTCTCTCTCTCTCTCTCTCTCTCTCTCTCTCTCTCTCTCTCTCTCTCTCTCTCTCTTTCTCTCTCTTTTAAGCTTTTTTGCGCATCCGAGAGAGATAAATGGAAAACCGTTCAACGCAAACATCTCAAGCACTCTAAGCTTTCTAAATCTTCTGGTGGTACGAAAAGGAACCCAGAGGTTCCCCATCTTAACCCAAATTATCCAGTTTTCCAAAGTCACCCACCTGATGGCTCACTGACAAAGTCTCTAGCCTCAAAACTTCCGTAACCCAAAGGATCCCATATTGGACCCCATTATCGCAACTCCAACTTCTTTACAAAAAAGTGAAACTTTTCCGATGCCACCTTCTTACACTACCTCCATGGAAATATTCCCAAATTCTCCACCCATTTCTAAATCTTGTTGCTTGACAGATGCTGATATCGGTTCCATTTCTAAGCAGAGCATTTTGGTTGCTCTTCCAACTACCAACCAAGTCCACACAATAAGATAGACTTCATTGAATTCAACTTACTTCGTATTCATGACGAAGCCCCTCCACCAAATACCACTGAAAAGTCCCTCCCCCTCAAAACCGTTCGCACAACCCAAATTGTTGTACGGCCATTCCTTTCCACTAGGATTTGTTGCTCTTCCTCGTCGGGACTCACTTCTTAACCTTTCCTCCCCATCTAAATCCACTTTCAGCATCACCCCTAGCCTCATAGAGACAATGGTCTCAAAAAGACCTTCCTCGTAATATTTATAACAACATAGCATGACCACCTTTCTTCAATGGAATTATCGTGGCTACTACTATAATTTGAAGAGCTTGTTCAACAAATAAACATAATGTATACCAAAGTGAATATGTTTGTAGGAACTTCGACTATGTCACCGATACTTCTTCCAACCGTCGCTAGCCTCTATAGAAAGGGGAGATGCAGGAATATTCATTCATAATCTGTCCCCTATTCTTTAGTCCCTCTTCAAACTAGACTTCATGCAGTTGCCGCACAAATTCATCTTTTCACTGACCTTTACCGTCTGCTCAATCTACTTGGCTCTGAGTAATCAATTTACTAAGGTCGACTTAGCTGATCTTTTTGAGCAACTCCATACTCAGGTTGTTATACTAGGAGACTGCAACCTTCGCCACCTTATGGGGTGACTCTGTCACCTCGTCTAACTCTAGGATCCTTGTATATCTTCTAACACCCTTTTCCATGGGATGCCTTAACACAAGATTCCCTATATATAAACGTTTAGATATACACTCTTCTTCCTGCATTGATATTTATTTTTGATTCCATTCTCTTTTGGATCACTTTACCTGGTCCAGCTTTGGTTATTTATAAGGCAGTGATCATTACACAAGAGTCTTAATATAAATCTCAATGTACACAACACTGAATGGTTGGGGTCCTCTCATACTGATTTAGGTGGGGAGGAGGCCGAATCATTTAGTATTCTCAACGATCTGGAGCAACTAATTAAGGAACATACACATATCTCAGATTGTACTAACCAATTCTTGAACACATTGACCTATGTTTCACACTTCTCTCTATTAATACACCACCTTCGCTCCCTATTGGTCAATCTACGCACCAACCTTAAATTCTTATCTTTAATACCTTCTCTCCACAGCTCCATCCTGCCCATGCGTTTTTTTCCTGGCACTTTGATCGGGGCCGATTGGGGGGCTTGCGTTGCTTCTACGCTAACTATAATTGGGAAGACTGGCTTTGACTCTGGTTGGCTTAAGCTTCTGCGATAAGGTGGGGCTGTATCACTAGCGTGAGCAGGTCTTTCTTCTCTCACTAAATTTGTCTCTCCTCTAGATCAATGGTTCGATCGTATTTGTTCTCTGGCTATTCAGGCTAGAACAGTGCGTATCGGGAATGGAAAAAATTCTCGTTTCCTATCACTCTTGCTAATTTCATTCAGCTAGAAATCGTGCAGGGATACTGTTGCGAGAGCCAACGCGGGCTTTCAATCAAACGAAGTGGGCTAACTCTTGGTTTCCCCTATGAGAAATCGTTCTGGCCTCCTTGCCAAAACATCTCTAAAACTTTGTAAAATCTGGCCTTTCTCTCTTATTCGTTTCTTGATATCTCCAACTGAAAAAGGCAATCTCTTCACCTCCTATTTTCCTCTAATCAACCCTGGACGTTCTGGCATTCCTCTCCTCCTCCTTCTCCTCTAGGGTCCTATGCCTTTGCTTGTGATTAAATTTACATTTCGGGTGCATGGGCTCCTGAAATCTATAACGTTAGGAAGGCGGGTTGGCCGTATGGATTCCTCCCCGTGTTTTGAGGGAGTGGTGCTTTCGTGCTGCCCTCCTCTCGTTAACTATATTACATAGTCTCAATCACTACTTCCATCAGTGTATGGAACTAATCGCCATGTCAACCGATCGAAAAAAAGGAAGCCGCTCTGATCCTCTAACTTCGCCTATAGCCTCATATTGTATTCTATCTAGCTCTTTGCAAACCGACCCTTCTCAAACTCCCATTCTTGACATCTGGATCTCATTCAATTCTTTCCGTCGCAGTACGGCTTTCCGGCGGCTCGAGTCTATCTGGCGATGATACTTCCTATCTTACTGATTTATGGTTTTCAACCCTTAGGAACTATGGGGAACTTGGCGTGGTGGGCGCTTGACATATCCCAGCATTGACCCGGTATGACGCGCACTGTCTCCAAAGCTCCTTCTCTTTGGTTTCTCCTTCTCTTTGCTTACTTATGTCTATTTTCTCTCATCGCTTCATATCGGCTGTTGTTGATGGGGCGCCCTTCTTCTTCTTTTTCCTGTCAATTGTGTGTTCGCTCAGGGTTCTGTTTATTCATACTTATTCTTACTTTCATTAATGATCTTCCTTCTATAACTTCATCACCCATCCACTCCTATGCGATCGTCGACCTTCATTCTTGCATCACTTCAAATTCTGCTCCTTCTTTACTTCTAGAATTGCTCTCGTCTTAATCTTTCGATTATTCTCGCAGATCATGGATTATGAATTCGCGTGGGGTCGTCTGCAACTTGTGAATTTAATTCTTCTAAAAACCAACCTTCTCAATCTCCTCTCTAAAACACTTCCAACTTTCCTATCCTCTTTCGACGTTCTCTCGTCTCTCCTGTTGAACATATAACATCCTTGGCCTAAACATTAACAAAAATGTCTTGGAACCTCACATCACAAGGTTTGCTTAGGCGGCAAAGAAACTTGGAATTTTGTTTAGACTGCGAGACTTTTTTTTCTTCCTCTCAGTTCTCCAGCTATACAAGGGCCCATCTCCGCCCTTGTAATGAGTACTGGTCTCATAACTGGGGGGCTCTGGTTTCACACTCTCTTTGACAGGGTCGAGTCAAAGGCCAAAGACTTATAAATGTTCTGTACTTTCACTTCACTTGACCCTCTATCTTTAGGGCGCGATGTTGGTGCTTTATTCTTTTCTATAGTACAGCAGCGGCAGATGCTCGAGGGAACTGTAACTCGCGTACACACTTTACGGCCCCGTAGCCAGGGGTGGTGGTGTCGTGGCATGAGTTTTTGTGTGGCATATCGTAACTGCAGGCTAGTGCTCGGTGGATTTCCTTCTCCTGCACTTGTTCGGAATTACTATTCATCTTCTTTCTGGTTTCTTGCTGATATTAATCTCTCTCTTCAAAGCTTGCGTCTTGTGCTCTCTGCGTAATTGCATTGTTGGTGGCTTCTGAGCGTTAAACCCCTCCTTGAATGGGGCTCTGCCGTGAGTGGTGGTACAACTTATATATATATATAAAAAAAAAAATTGCACCGAGCTCAATGTTAAAACCCAATTCCAGCTGGCGTTATTACCGTTATGACCGAGGTCGCACAAATCCCACTTTCTCCCTTCAATAATCGGTTTCTGACTACTGATGATGCATTTAACTTTTCCAACAAGCTTTTCATAGCACGGAACTTACATTCCCGCATCTTCTGCAGGTAGGCGTTCAGCATCCCCTTGGTGCACAAGCTAACCGGGGAAGAAGGAAACTCTACAGCGCAGTTACAAAAAGGACCCTCTACACCCCAAACATAATTATTTTTAAAGCAACGCAGCGAGATCTCATCGAATTAATCACCAAACACGTAAACATACCTTTCGAACCTATATTTCAACTCTCGACTCCACAAGACCCCTTTCTTCAATATGGAAAGTTGCACAGAAAATATCTCGCCGCTCCAACAACTCTTCACCCACAGTCCTCCGCATGGGCCTGATATAACAAATATGATCTTAGCTATTCCAGCTGTTGCAGATGCATTAGGTAATAGTTTTCTAGCCATTCGAGCTCTCATCACAATCTTGAAGGCTTTCAAAACCTAAAAATTAACACTGCACCACCAGACTTATCAACAGGAAAAGGGGAAAATAATATCTATAATCATCTTTTTACAGTTGCAGAGTATCAAAGTGCACTGGCGAATAGCAAAAAAGGTGCCCTTGACCCCAGACTTAATTTCTTACATAATGCTCCATCATTATCACTCCTCTGCATTAGGGTTCTTGCTGGATCCGTATAACAGAGTCTGAATAGAATCTTCTTTTCCATCTATTTGGACAACAGCTTTTGTAATCCCTTTCCAAACTATGAACACCGAGTGTTGGCACACAAAAAAAGACCAATTTCGCTGACCTATCATAGTTGTCATATATATATATATATATTTTTATATATATATATATATATATATATATATATATATATATATATATATATATATATATATATATATATATATATATATATATATATATATATATATAAAAAGAAATATTCTGGAGACTTTGCAATTTGATAATTGCAATATATAAACTATCAAGAAAGTGTCGCTTTGTTAACAAGAGTGAAAATGTAAGACCCATTGTATTAAAATTTGAATTTTAGAAATGTATTGCTCCGTTATTTCCACATTGGAATTTAGAGTCATGGTATGGAGCGGGGAAGGGGGAAATCTTAGGGCATATGTATTTCTTTTTTTTTATTATTGGGGTTTGTTGTTGTTTTGTGTGTTTGTATTTTGTTGTAAATTTGTTGTTGGAGATACTGTAACATTTTTATTTTTTAAAAATAAATAAAAATATCATTTATTTTATGACAAAGTCAAATTTTAAAAAATAAAACACGAAAGTGATACTCTGTATAGAAATTAGGATTGGCCGAAAGCTGAAATTTTTCGTACCGTACCGTACCACACCAGAATGAGCATAAAACGCACCGCAAAAGAGCTCTATTTATTTTTCCGCACCACACCAGAATGAGCATAAAACGCACCGCACAACAGCAAAATTTATTTTTTCGTACCACACCGCAACTCTACATTGCAATGTGAACCACATACCCCAACGCATCGCATGGCACCGCAGCAAAATGAGAGCACCACGCCCCACGGCACCGCATCGCTCTGCACTAATTATGTCGTCCAACCCTAATAACTAACTAATCATAGCCTATTATCAATTTAAAAACAGTGGTAAAGCATGTGATAATTAATATACTGTAAAAAAAAAATAATTCCTTGCAGTGTATAAAGGATTGAGAATATAATTTTATTTAATTTTATTAAATTTCTACCTTTGAAGAACATTTATTTGATAATTATTTCTTTAATTATTAACTTCTAATCTGAAATATATATAACTGTAATTAGAGAGTAATCATCATTTTATATTTTTATTATAGTATATATCTATGTATTAGAATATATTATTTTGTCGAGCTGACTTTTTTCATTATCCATTCAACATTATGTTATTTAATATCACTCATACACTTCATATATAGTCTGTATTAATTTTACATAGATCCCTTTTATGATATCTACTATAGGTTCTATAATCTTGTTATTATAACATTATTAAATATTTAATTTACTCTGACAGCTTGGTAAATAATTTTGTCATAGAAGAATAAAACTATAAAATGTCTAATTTGAAAAACATCATTTTTTTAGTCGTACTTTAGTATCATGGCGATTACACACCTATTATAAATCGTGACTCTTTCAGAGCGTCACACATTTTTATATCATTATATCACTAATATAGTCGTATACAATGGCCGTCGTGAACTCATGATAGTACAAGTGGTAGACATCAAGCTTTAGTATTACGATTGTAACATTATACTTATATATAACCTTTTATTTATTATTATATATTATAATATATAGGCGTGATCTAACATATATTTAAGAGATCACACTGCCACTCTAAGGACATTGTTACTCATGCCTTCAGAGATATTCAGAGCTTTCTGCATTCCATTAATTATCGACCTAGACCACGAGCTCTCACTAATATATATTAGAGTTTATATATTTATTCTATCTTTTTTATTCTATTTAATATTACATTATATTATTTCATATTATACTGTAGAGAATAGTTAGAGGAGAGAGATTCTCCATACGTATATTCACTCTATACCCACCTATTTCTTTCTTATTGGATAATATTTCTATACGGATACGCATGTATTACTAGAGTTCTTCACTAAATTATCGATTGGCAGTTTGTTTAATATTATCACTATACTATTATATATGAGACATATAACACTTAATAGTCCCCTCTTTTTTGGCGAAATGACATCTTTGAGAGACGATTTTAGATAGGATGAATTAGGGCGAAGATCGCCATAACTCGATCATACAATTTAATAGAATGAGTTTGTAATTTAGTTCACGAATACTGCAATACTATTATATATAATAATAGGCTATAGATATAAGTAGAAGGTATAGTTATAAATTACGCTAGATTAGTATAATATAATTAATAATTATATAGTATCTTTATATAATATATGAGCATGATATTAGTAAGTAATAAGTAGTATACATATACGAGAGGAGCGAGCCTCGCTGCTGATTAACAATAGACCTCGCGATGATAAAATATATTAACTATATGGATTCATATAACTGATATCATATACAAGTATATTTCATGATAATATATCCACCTTAACGATGGAGAGGATTGATCGATATTTATACATCACTTGGGGCTAGACATAATTTATAATTATTTTAATAATATATATTTAATAGGCGTTATTCTTATATTAAATACCGTGTCTGCTTATTAAGTTATTATAAGCACTAATCTTATATATACCCTTAATATGCCTGATTATATATAAGCTATATTCATAGTTAATATATGTAGTAATATATAAACGTAAGTTTATAATTATAAAGGTCTAATATATACACTATATATAGTGTTATATAGAGATAAAAATACTATATTAAGTTTTGTATATTATATTTATACTTTATCCCTTATCTAATTATAATTCGTGCAGCGATACCGTAGATATCTATATACGACTAACTAGGGATATTAGATTTACTTATATAAATATCATTAACGTTAGTAAGAGATTATATATTAAAATATTATTAAAAATATATTATATATCATATATATACTTAATGACCCTATATATTATATATAATTTAATAATATTCGATTAGTTTATAGATTAGAATCAGTGATGATCATAACAGGATGTAAATTACAAAATCTTACAATTAAATAAAAAGGTTTCAATATAATTACTTATTATATACAATTCGGTTCATTATTTAACGCAAAGGTTTAGGTTAAATATTGGTATATGGAGTTTAACTATTATTCGCTAGATTCCATATAGAGTATAAGAGTTTTGGCTTAAGGAACCGTCTACTAGTTAATGCAGTAATTATAGTTATATTAGTGTTTCGCTTATAACATTAGAAGTTACATAAACAGAATACAATTTAAACATGATCCACATTAATAACATCGAGAAGTGGTCCAAAATTCGCTATTCTTACATCATTTTTTTCTCATATGTATTGGTGTCTTAGACGTAGTTAATCGATATTACTCTAGTGTCGGGTACATACGAGTTTATAGTAGTCAAACTGTATAGCGTTTATTAGACAACTGTGAAGGAGGATGAGACTAGCAGCTAGACAGACTTCTTCAGATGTTTTTTTATTGTGAATTTAAGAGGTATTCGACACGCTCTATGTATTCCTGATGATTGATGAATATAAGCAATATTAGTACATAACTGTGATTGAGGATCTAATAGACAAGTACGTCATATAATCACCACTATTAACACAGCATCTGTAGTAATGTAATCAGATGCTTGAAATAAGTAACAATCATAGAATTATAGTAGATTTGGATTGAGGGCGAGATTAAAGACATTAAGGTTCATTGGGAGTCATTGTTGATGCGGAATATATGTCGATATAAATAAGGTCAGTAACCTATCTAAAGCTCTAACATCATGAAAACTAGAGATATACAGGCAAGCTACCCTAACAGAAACAAATTAAATATATTTATGGAATCTAGCTAGGAAAATTCTTATGAGAGGCGCGTGTCCTTTAAATTAATTTTTAATTTTATGGCTAATTGCTATTTTCATACTTAGAAAAATAAATCGCTTTGAGAAGATGGATTGTTCACGACTGAGGCCTGACCATTTCTCAGGTTTAGCGAGCGCGAATTCCTTATTAGTAGTTTAAAAGAATAAGAAAAATTTTATTACTTCCCTTATACACTTGGTTAATTACTATTTATACTTGGGTAAATGTTAATTACTAATTTGTATGGTTTTTAGTATTATCTGATAATATTAGAATATATCTCTAATTAAGGGTAGAAACCAAGCAAGATGGACAGGAGTCGAGGTGGTCGGCTCTCTCTGTCTCTCCAGGTGTTGAGATATTACGAACGTGGCGGGAGGGGTAGGCGAACCTTTATGCGTTGCCCCTCACTATACTGCTGCCCCGCCGACGTCCGAGAGCACTCCGAGTATATGCATCACGACCTAAAAATGGAGATAAAATTAAAATTTATTTTTTATAAGATGACCTTATATGTTTGTGCAAGACTTTTGAATTGAGTTATAATGGTTGGACTAGACTTAATAATGAATAGAGCAATTTCAAGTTAATATAGAAATAGCAGAATAAGGAACCTTCGTGATTCGGGGTAAAAGTCACAACGTAAGATATCGAATCATATGTATAGCATTAAAGTTATCATGCCGATAGCCTGGATGCAATTACATGCTGTGTTTCTCAGAGACATTGGCTAAACCTTTACAGTAAAGAGTTAATATAGTTTTACTATTATTTTTGACCTGACGGATTTTTCACTAGTAATTTTGTATAATATTAATCATATGGGATTCGTCTGTGCAGGAGCGGCGCAGACTCGCACGTAACAACAGGTTAGGCGGGATATAACCGTCGCCGAGCGAGAGCAGCGCCACACCTGATTTTAAGTATATCATCAACAATTTATTGTTGACATATTCTTACTACGCCCTTTCCCGTTTGAACCGGGGCACACAATTATTCTTGACTATTTATCATTTCGTTATCTGAGGACTACCTAAGGCTTACCCTCAAGGGGCAGTAATGTTCCACCATGTTTTTTTCTTATCTGGCAGTAAAGTCTGCTTAGGTACGACTAGTTGCGAGTTGTTGTTCGTGTGACAACCGTTCTGGTCGAATTCAGTTATTACTTAATCATGTATTATCATTATTATTATTATTAAGTTATTATTAAATAATATTTAATTATTTATTTATAGTATTATTAATGATTAATTATATATATTTATTTCATATTTATTGGTAGCAATAGTTTGTTATCATTTAATGTTACAGGAAGAGGGTGTGATCATATATGGGACATATTTATTCGAATTGTATTATCCAGAATTATTATATATAGGTGATCACATATTTATCTCATGTTTTATATTTGAGCGTAGCGACTTAGTTTCACTGATTTAGATCGTACATGTGTGCTTTGAGCGTAGGCCCATATGGGACGCAATAGGCTCGAAAGCCAGAGAGGTCTCTAGTAGTCCAGCATCCCACCTACCAACTTTAGCTGCAATGCGTATTTCATACAGTTGAAATGTAAATTTATTTTTATATTTGCGAGTCTAGTTCACTTAGTAAGCATGGATTCTCTCCACTCGAACCGTTGATGAGGTTCGTATTATTGATTATATGAGATCCATCCTAGTTTTGGTTTGGGATTTCTTCGTCCTTTTTTTTTTCCTTTTCGCTTTTCTTTAATGGTTGTATTAGATGAACTAACTAATTAAATTTCAGTAGCGACAAATCAGCAATAAAAATTTTAATATAAAAATCAACAAAAACGAGATCATTTTAACTAGATAATCATCCAGCTTTCCTTTTGATTTTAACGCACTCGTATCCGTTGCAGAGAGAGAGCATCCGGGAAGCGTATGCAACTCGTCTAATATTTCTTCCGCTTGAACATTTGCGTAACGTAAACTTCTTATTTTTGTGACAATAAAAAATACCTAAAACAATGCACAATAAAAAAAAGCTTCCTACGGCAAAGCAGGATCCCCATCTAGGTATAAGGAGTAATATTTCGAGCCGAGAGGCGGGCTTACTTCACGGGCGTGCATTCCCGTCCGATCCACCTTCTCCATATAGGTTAGGTCTCAGCTTAGATCCTCAACTCTTTTTCTTTTTTCCATACCCCTTAACGCGCCAATTTTTTTTCCATACTTATGACTCGTGGTTAAATCCTCAGATCTGCTGTCCACTACATCACTCCATTATAGAACATTAAGTTTAAACATTTCTCATACGTCGTGGAAAAACATTTTTGGAAATTATTTTAATGTAAAACATATCTAATTACATTTTACACTTACATTTTCAGAACACTATGAGTACTTTATGAAGAGCCTGTTTGGGATATTTACGCAGTTACTTTATCAATGATTTTAGGTATATTATAATTTGTTATACTTATTATGATATGAACAGAGATACAGAGATATTACTTCTAAATTGAAATCTTACTTATTTATGGATGATGTGACATATTTTATTGAAGTTCAAATAATGATGACATCAGATAGATATCAACTTGGAGACTATAAAACATAGATTCATTCAAAAACGACATTATTATAACTTTAATAGTCACAATAAATATTCTTAGACAATCTCGGAAATGTAATCACATAGGGTTAATGATACATACCATAAGCAAAATTAATTTGATACAGATAATTATGAGTTTTGACATATATGGAATGAAGCTCATCAAATTATTATATTTTTTAAGTAATGAATTTGTAGTATTTTATCAATCAGTCAGTTCCTATTTGTAATGATTACTTATAGGCATCATGCAGTACGATATCATCGTTCGACGGAGTGATCTGCGCCATCGGGAATTACGATTGAAATCCTGCAGTTTTTCACCTTCTTTGAGGGAAAGAAGTTTGACGCCTTGAGCCACACGTCCGGTTTCGCGGATTTGATTTACGCGAATTCCCATGTGATCAATGCTATTATCCAGAGCACATAAGAAGCTTGATGAAAATTTGGTCCTGAGACTCAATAATCAAATTTTACAGAAGAGGTGAACAGTTGTTATTAATTTATTATTATTAATGAACTGTATAGATGCTATTTGCCTAAACCTGAAAATAATTTATATTCTTTGCTTGAAGTTTAATTCTTTTAGATCATTGAGATGGCTAGTAATCTAATCAACTAGAAAATTAGGCAAAAATCAAATAGCAGTATGTTGTTCACAAATAATTGGGTTTCTTATACATCAGGTAGCTCTTTTTCCTTGCTAAAAATTAGAAAACAGCAATTTTTCAAATTAACAAATATACTCAAACCTGTCTTTAGAAATAGCCAAGCGCACGTTCTCAATGAAAAAGAAGACAATGTTCACTACATTTATTCCAAATCATCAAGTATATTACAATTCAAAGTATTTATCTGAATTAATCAGGCTGTTTTATGCTCTTTGCTCTATTTTATCTACACATATTTAACAACCGGTAGCATAACATACTGCAATATTTAAAGTTTTTCCACACAGTGCCTCTTGGTGTATTATGCAGTGAAATGTAATATTTATAACAATGTTTAAATAATAATTGCCAATTAGACTTAATTCATACTCATATTATATGACGGACGCTCACGTTACAGGACACATTACAACTAATAGAGTTTGCTATAATACTAATTTAGATTTATCTAGGCATTGATTTTTCATTTTCCAATATTATGATCTGATCCTCTTTGAGTTTTTACCATGCAACTGACCTCCATAACTGGAGGGCAAATGTTCTTCAAGACATTAAAAATTATATCCGATTTTCCTTCTATATAAAAATGCTTAACTGAGCAACATCACATATGTCCGTTGGTTCATTCCAAAACTAGAGAAAAGAAAGTACAAGAATGACAAGGTCTTCCAGTTGCTGAAGAAATACATCCTGAGAGAGTTCCTCGGTACGTCTCGTAACTGTCTGCCTTGAAATAGCACTTTCGTCTGCTTTCCTTTCAATACATTTATTACCAAGATGACGTGCATATATTTGGAGACAAGGCTTAACAATTTCTTCCACGCCAATAAAAGGGTCTTTTTTTCGCCAATGCCTAATAGCAAATTTCATATTACAGCTTCTGAAATCATTACGCCAAGATCTTCACAAACCTACTTATTAGCAAATATATTTGTCTTCTTCTGATTCTCCGCCTCCTCATTCTTCAACATCTCATTATTCTGCGACTCATGACGTCAAGAAACAAGCTTCATTTTTCTTCTATTGTTAGTCTGATGCTGTGTTTTATAGTAATCTATTTAATATATCAGTATCTTCTATTTGTGAAAACAAGAATTTGTTTTCGAATTATAAGTTTTTTACTATCGGAAGTCATGCAAAAACGAGAGTTGTTACTGAATTGGATTCTTTCAGGGAGTTAAGTCATATAATAATTCTATTTGCAATAGACTAGTTGCCAATATTTGTTTTACATACGTTTTTTTCATTTATATAATTCTTGCACAGATTAACAATTTACGTATAGAGGAAATAAAATTAGAATTTTCTTATTTAAAATGTTTCATTATAAAAATTAATTCGTGAAGGAAATAGGCTGTATAACGTAGCCCAGTTGATAATATAATAAAATCTGTCTCTCAAAAGTGATACCGTAGGCAATGCGATCCACTTATTATGTCACCAATTGTCGCCCGTTTGGCGCTGCAGCATTTAAGGGTTGGCCACCCCTGGGTTAATGGTATTAAGTTGATCAGCATCGTCGAATGCCATAACAGGAGAGTCCTTAAGAGATTTATATGGGATTCGCTACATATGAGTATTATAGTATATCTATATAGTGGATATATATATATTATATATTAGTATTATTATAATATATATAGATTAATTTATATATATATAATATATATTATGATAAATATAAGTATATAAATATATATATATTTATAGTAATACTTGAAAATGTCAATATAAGAAAGAATGGATATTCGGGAACAGTAAGGATCATAATGAAATGACTTTTTTATCTTCGCATAGTTCAGGGGCGTACAGGGCTTATGCAACTCCGGTCTATTACTTTTATGCTTGCCAATACTCTGGATCCAGCATTGGGAATCTTATGGCTATGAGGCACAGATCTTTCTGAAGATCGCTCTAAGAGAACAGATTTTCTGAGGTAAATGGACGATGCTAGTTCCATCCGTAAGGGGAACCCTATCCTAGGGTGTATACTCAGCTAGGTATCAGAATCCATTAGCGGAGAAACGTTATATTATCATTTTATGCTCTAGGATCAAGCATTTCTGGGACCAGAAGGAAAGTAAGAAAATGCTGTTTTCAACCTGATCATGGGCGAGCCTTACATGGATGGGTTAATAATTTTATTATATTAGTATTATTATATATAGTACTATATTTAATATAATTATATTATTATATAAGTAGTAATTATTTATATATTATTATTTATATTTTTAATTATTTATATATATTATTATATATTATTAATATAATTATTTATATATTTATATTATTATTATATTTATATATTATTTTATATATTATTATTTATCTAATTATTATTATATTTATTTCAATATATTGATTTATTATATTGATACTAACAATAAATTTTATCGTGATCTATGAAAAAACAGGAAAAAAAAATTTCAAAATTAAAAAAAAAAGGGGTAATTATTTAAATAAATCGTACTTTTTTAAAAAGCGTCATATCGTTTGAGCAGTTTACCTGAGGAAGACGAGAGAAAGTACTCCGTAATATTATAACCCACGAAACATTCCTTTCCTCTATCCTAATTTTATTTTTACATTCTAAAAATCAGTATTAATTCTTTTTTCATTAAAAATAAACTTTATTATTATTACTTTATATTATTTAATTTCTAATTATTTTAAATTTCTGAATCTTTCCTATCATCATTTTAATTTATTGTTAGTATTTAATTAAATTAATTATTATACTGCTAACAACGATTGAAAATAATTCATAAAATCCGATTAACGAATCCATATATCACACTCGGTCATTATATATATATATATATTTATTATATTTAATTATTATATATATATTATAATTATATAGTATATATATTATAATGTATATATATATATAATATATATATATATATATATATTATATATAATTATATATATATTAATAATATAATAAACTTATATAATAAACTTAGGTATACTAGTATATATAAAATATTATAGTATATATAGATAATATATAATAATATATATTTCATATACCTACATACATATATATAGTTTTAATAGTAGCTATATAGTTAGTATATATAATATATATAGTGGCGTAGGACATATATACTAATTTCGCGAGCACTACGGGTGGCGATTAATTTGGTTTAGAGGACACTACATCAATCCTATCTCAAACTACAAGAGCCAACAGGAAAAGGAAATACATTGCTGATATGCTCTGGTCGCGATTTTAGGAGTCGCCGAGTGTAAGAAAAAACAAATATATATAAAGAGAAAAACGAGAATATGAGTCTCAAAAAACTAGAGCGAGATATGTCTATGGCAAGCGAAAATAGAATACAATTTTTGGAATCCTGGTATATTTTTTTTACATAGGAAGTAGAGAAATAAAAATATAAAAAAGAGAGCTGTTAATAACCATTATATCAGGAGTGGAACCTATGTATGACCTATTAGCGACCTTTTTACTTGGTTAACAATCACGAAGAGAGAAAGAGGATATACAATCGTTCTATTAATTTAATCGCTTTTACGTTCTTTGTCTTTATACTCCAGAAGAAATACCCGGGCCGGAGGGAATCCAGCTCATACCCGCACCAAGTTATAGACGCAGCGCGCGGCACTGCATGCGAGGGAGACGAGGGTTAAGGAGTTTAAGCCCGCCTCGAGGAGGGTCTCCGGACCCCACTCTTGGTAGTTGACAGGGGTATTTGGGTGTCGCGGGTTTCCTCCGCCCCTCCCCTTGACGTGGTCTTATTGTGATAAATCGTCCGCCATCTCCTTAGTGTTACCACGTCATGGCCTCTGACCACTCTACATGTCTTGACCGTTATAACCACCTAACACAAATAATATTTATATTATTATATATTCTGTGTATCTTATATCACTAAAAAAAAATAGCAATATTTTATTTATTTTTTTTTAATATATTATATTTTTTACAGTTGCTTTACTAAAGGATTTTACAGGATATTGCCAAAATGTATTCCTTTTCGCGTATGCTATTTCGTAGTTATGTGAGATATTGATTTTTTTCTAGAATGGGTGGTTTTTTTGTTTTTTTTTTTTTTTATTTTAGATTCACATTAATTGATTTCAAGTTTTATTCTCAGCACATTGTATTCCTTTGTTACATGTATACTTATTGTAGTTTTAGAGATATGGTATTCTGATGTAGTTATCCGCCATCTCAATATCAACCTATTTTACTTAACTAATATATATGTTATAATAATTATATATATATACGAGCACTTAAATAGCGGCGCTTGAGGACGTTTAAGCTAGAAGATATACTATGCCTTATATATATAATATCTATATATTATATATATTGTCTCATCCGTATATATATATAGTATATTTATTTAATTTATATATATATGATATTATGTTATCCATAGTCATGTAAATCTTTATATCCTGTCATAGTTATAGACTGGATTTTTTAGCGGAGAGAGGGAAAATTCTTCGATACACCATTTGTGTTAGTTCACAACTATTTTAGTTCTTTACTTTTTATTTTTTTTTATTTGAAGTTTTTTATTATTATTTCATTTAGAGACTTTTATGCACGATAATATATAGTAATAGTAGTTAAATTAATAATGAATAATAATTTATGTTTATTATTCAATATAAATAGATATTAAAATTTAAATGGATAGATTTGAGGAAAAATGTGAGGTTTGAATGGAAATATTAGATGAATAATATTAGAACAGTTTGGTGATTTATTGCTTATTTTCCACAGTTTATCTATAAATTTGTTATTTCGTGTTCATATTATAGATTGGATAACTAGACAATTTGCTGCTCTGCGCGGTTCATCTCCTATGCGTCAGTGGTGTATCAGGCGTCGTGTGCGTTGGGGTGTCTCTCTGGTCTGGTGTCCTGCTTCTCTTTTCTGCTCCAATTCTCTCCTGTACACTCTCGCTTCTTGTCGTTTCTCTCATATTTTTTTTAAATTGTTAGACATTTTTTATTTTATATATATAGAGTGAGTCAGGGACATCTTTATATTATCGATCAACATTTCCATAAATGTAATGATCATCGAATTGATTTAATTAAATTTGTTTTAATAATATATATGCTAAGAGATGATTAGTTAAGGATTGTATAGTTATTAATAGGGTATGAGTTAGTTTGAGGGGATATTGTGTTTGGTTTTATGGGGAAAATAATGTGATTGGTTTATGTATTTGTGTGGTATAGGGTTATGTGATTTGAGGTGGTGTGGTGGTCGTGGTCGGATTTTTTATTATGTTATTATATAATTAATAGATTGTTATAGTTTAGATATATATATAGATATACCACACCTATATATAGTTATGATTATATTATCGCAGCTCTTACACTTTTATCGTTTTTTTACTATTTTAACCCATTTTACTTCATTTTGACGACCCGTATAACCGACGTTTTGACTTATCTTATCTGAGAACTTTTCTCACCCTTCGCTCCCGAGGGGAGGTCCGAAGAGACCCCGACCTTGAATATCTTTGAGCGGAGTCTAGATCCTAATGGTATTTTTGTCCTTTTAGTTTAAATAATAAGTATTGATATCATGCTAATTTGGTGTGGGTTGGTTGTCGATTTAGGTGAAATGGTGAATATATTTGTGTTAAGTTATTTTCCGAGTGATTGATTGTGGTTGTCCGACGATCTTTTTCATAAGAATGAATTGAGGGAAAGGTTGGGGTGTTGGGATCGTGTTTATGGAGATTATGTATTGTATCACAGTGTTGTAAAAAAAGTGGTCCAATATGGTTTGTAGCTAGGAGGTATTGTGTTTGTGTCGACTACAGGAAAATGAGTGCTTAAGGTGATTCAATGATTGTTTTCTTACATATTTGCGGACTTAAATTGAGGCCGGTTTTAGACCACGTTATTACGTTGGTGTCGGACAACTCTGAGATTACGCCCTCTATTAACGGTTGAAAAGGAAAAAAAAAATCTCATTTCAAGCAAAGTCAAATCCATCTCTAAATAGAGTATTAGGTAAGAGTAAGCTAAACTTAAGATCGTAAAAAGCGGGGTATAAAAATAGGAGAGATAATAGAATATTATTATTTATAAGGTTTATGTTGTAGGAGTAAGTTTTATTTTTTAAGGATTTGTGTATTTTTTTTTATATATGGGGCGTTAAGTTGACCTTTTAAGGTATTTTGTTTATTTTAATTATATTATATATATAATGGTGGGGGTTTGTTTGGTTTTTGTGTGGTGGTTTTTGTGTTGTGGGTTATTGGTGGCGGTGTGTGGGTGTGTTGGGGTTGTTTGGGCGGGGGTAGTGGGTGGGTGGTTGGTATAGTTGATGTTATAGGTGTTTTGTTAGTTGGTTGTTGTTGTATTTAAGTATATATTTATTATTAATATTAATTGTCTTCTTTATATTATTTATTCTATTTAATTTATTATTATATTATATGTGGGTTATTGAATTTATATATAATATATATATATAATATCATATAATTTTTATAAGATTTTATATGATGATGTATTAGTTTTAATTAACCTATTAATCTTATAAGATATAAGAGATAGTAATTTATTAACTTTTTAATGCTACATATTGATAGTAGGAATATTTTGTGAGTTTTATAAATATAAATATATTGTGTTTATGTGATTTATTATAGAGTTATTCCTTTATTGAAAAAATCCCTTGCATTTTAACTTGGCGGGATAAAGATAGTGTGGATATAGGTATTTGTATATGATATTGTATTAATATTATATTTGGGGGTTGGTGCCGTTATGGCAGATGTATGTGCGTTATGGAGGGTAAGGTAGTGATGTGAGGGTATGTAGGAGTATTTATCTTTTATAAGACTTTTTAGTTATAGTTATAGTGTATTTAGATAGTATATAGAGTGTAGTATACTAGTAATAACAGGTGGTGGAGTAGTATACATATATAAGGGTTATTTGTGTAGGTAATGAGTAGTGTATAGTAGTGTAGGCTGTATAGTACTATATTTAGTATTTAAAATAATAAAGTAGTATGTAATATTAGTATTATAATATTATATTATATATATATATATTATATATTAGTTGTTATTTATAGTATATATTTATATGGATAGTTTTTGTATATTAAGTAGTATTAGTTTGATCAGTAGTTTTTAGTTTTCCGGCCACCAACTTACTTAATTACCACTATTAATATTTCTGCTAGCAGGTATCTCATATATCTATTATCATTTTCATTGTATACAAAGAACATGACGATGCATGATAATGATTATATATGTATAGTTAATATATTGTAGGGATTTAGTGATAGATTTATATTATATATAAGTTAAGTAAATTACTAAGTATAGATATTATTATTATATATATATTATACTATCCTGATTTCATATAGTAAATGATTTAAGATACATAATAATAATAATATAGATATATATTATTTTCAGCGATACTTTGCTGCTAGATTGTATTAGTCTACTTCATATCAGGTTTTTGACGACTGTCATATTTATAATTACTATTTTTGTTTTCTTGTGTTTTAGTGTTATTATTATTATGTATTTTTCATGATTTTTATTTGTTTAGAATTATCAATAATGTTATTATGGTCTACATCCTCGCAACAGTCACGTCCTATATTAACATCGGGAACTCAAACTAGATATTTATGTTTTTATTTACATCTACTGTTGCCAGGATTAGTAACACTGAAAAAAAATCAATTGATTTTTTTCAACTGAATTTTTCATCTATTGATTTTTTTTGCTCCAAAAAAATCATGATTTTTTGCACTTATTTTTGCATTTTCATCACAAAAATCATGATTTTTTCGTAAGTTTTAATTTTGATATTTTTTTGCTTTTTAATAGCCATGTATATATATATTTACTGTATGTATACAGTGTTGTAGAATAAATTAGATTATATAGCCTGAACCACTAGTAAATTTATTATGATTAATACTTAATATATATATATAATATATATATAATATATAATTTATATATATATAAATTAATATATATATTTATATATTTTATTGGATATTATTAAAAGTGATTTATTAAGATCAATAAATAAATTGATAAATAATAAATCATAAGGGTACTTCTGTTTCAAATTTCTAAGCATTAAATTTTAAAGTCAACAAAAAGATCATGTATTTCAAACATGTTTCTTTATTAATTTCTGTTGTATTGTAAAAGCGTTAACATCCTTTGGATGGACAATGTCTGATTGACGGCATGAATAATTAAGAAATCATAATATTTTTTGATTTTTTTTGCTTTTGTCCCAAACATGTTCCGCGATGTTTAGACGGTTATTGTATTAATTTATACAGAATGCCGAAATGTTAATTATTATATGATTATTTTAAACTAACTATAATTTTTTTTATTAAGGTTACGGATTAAAGTATCATTTATTTGTTTTCAACCTCATATGGCATCCATATTATATCCTCTAAGACGGTTCCATAATGCTTATATGTGGGCTATATAGTCATATGACCAATGAAATACGAGCAATAACTAAATGAGTGTTATTAATGGTAATAATTGAAAAATAAAGTGGCGCTAGAAAATAAAAGAATGTTTGAAACATGATCTTTTTGTTGACATTTTTATTAGTTTAAGAAATTTGATTTTGTATCTAGGTTTGAGATTAATGTGAACTAATTTTTAAATTTCTATTGAAATTAAATCACTTTAAATTATACCAAAAATATAAATAAGATATATCAAAGTTAAAAAAAAACAATAAAAAGCAAAAAAATCATGATTTATTTTTGGAGCAAAAAATTCAAGTGAAAAAAATCAGTTGAAAAAATCAATTAAATTTTTTCATCGTTGGCCATCCTGATTACAAAATATGAAATAACAACTCTTGTGTAGCGGTTTAATCATATGTGTCACATAGACTATATAAGGCCCCTATTTTAAGATTATTGAACTCAGATAATAGGAACCTAATGTTAAAAATAATACTTAATCGATACTAAAAAATTTTTGTTTTACAAATTATTAAGTATTCGCGTGAAGCTTCTGTGATACTATTTAAAATCCAAAAAGAAATCCAAACACAAAAATAAAATCAAAAAATTATTTTTTTCCACCTCAAAAAATCCAAAAAATCCCAACCCTGCTATCCTTGTCTACAGATATATGGAACCAAAATATAGAAATTATTTTGCACTCAAATTTCCAAAAAGAACACTTTATTCAAAGTTTAAGAGCTCCTTTGAATATATCCAATTTTATTTATAATTTATTTTTTAAATAAAAAAATATGAAAAATTAATTTGAAAGAGAAACACGTGTTTTACAAATGAGTAAAATTAAAGACTTATACTTCATTAACATACGCAAAAAAATGGACCCTAATGCAACTACAGTTATAAGTAGCATTTTTGTTTTTTTTCTCCTACGGTGAAGGTTATAAGCTTGAATGAGAAACCGGTAATTGTGTTTTTACCGGCTCCATGTTTCGAAATTTTATCAATATATTAATATATATATATTATTATATATATATATATATATATAGTAATAATCCTATATATATATATATATATATAATAAATATATTATATATATATATATGACTTACTATAGCTGATGATAGAAGATAATATATACTTATTTGAATACTATATAATATTTTCGTAACAACGTCCTTCTTTTCATTTAAGAGCCTTCCTATCAAATAGAGAATTGACCATCCTAGGTTCGTGCTCTTAGCCATTCTTCACGCCACTTTACTGCTGGATGAAGGCGTTTAATCCCCGTGAGGGATAGTGTTGCGTACAGTGTATTTAATATTTTGCTCTCTAGATATTATGTACAATCATTCCAACGCGACTCAGTACAAAGTTTCTCTCTATGTTGAATTGACCTACGTTGACTATATCGTATAACCAGTGGTCTAGGCTAGCTTTTCGTTGAGAGAGCGAGGAGCGAGAGCGAGCGAGGGAGAAATAGGTTTTCACCACGAGAGAGAGCACCGATGGCTTTCCCATTTTCCTCACCCACCAAAAACCTCAAGTCTTAAGATACTAATTCTAAGGTTTAAAAATAAATCGAAGAACCTGCCACCTTTCTTTTCCCCACCGAAAACCTAACCTTGTGGAGGGTCGCCTCGGTGTCCATTCCTGTACACGGAGGAGCGAGTAATTTTCTAGGACTCTCTAGAATGATCCAGTCTATTCCGCATATTAAAATCCTGAAACGGCTTGCCCGATCAGGAGCTTGAACCTATTATCGTCACTCGCCTCATCTCGGGTGCTGACTCCGCAAGTGCCTTTCACGCGTCTCTATTACGATCTAAGTTGTGAGGTCTATGGGAAGGTGGCTTGGGGTGCGAATTAAATCCTTAGTATGATGTAGGAACTAAGTCTTGATGATGTCTACTGAAGGTCTATACGAGTGGGTTTATTTCGTTATCGTGTTAGTATATGATAGAATGAACTATGGTTGTGATAAGATGTGGCATAGATCTAAGGTACAATGTGGTTCAGATACAATCTTCGTGGCGTGTTAGGTGTGAAAAGAATGTGATAAAATGAGGATGAACGTATTAGAGAGTTACTGTGGTGCGAAGAAAGGGGTAAAATGAGAGAATTATAATGAGATATAGTACAGTCTCAACGACTATATCATTGAAGGGTCAGGCATGGGATGGATAGTTATAGTTTTAGTTAAGCAGAATTTATTTATGTGATGAGAGTATACTGGAGAATTCTGACGCGAGTATGCACTGGGGAACCCTGAATAAAGTGGATGGTTCAGTATAAAGAATGCTTGAGAAGGATGATATATGTGACTTATCTGGATTGCAGCCGAAAAGAAAGATGTGGCATAAGCGGTGATGAAATGTGATGGGTGTATACGCGGGGGGTTATTGATTGATGGCCTACCTTTGACACACGGACATGACATTGACAAGCTATATTGACTTATATAGAGGTCTCTCTGTGATGGTCTTCCACGCGAGTAAAGCCACTAGGGCGGATTTCAAGACATGACGACGAGTTACTCACATAAAAGTAAAGAGAGGTCGGTAAGGCTGGACCCTTCATATTCAGAATTTGCGATGCATACTTTCTACTGCATTTAGTAGTTATATCCAGTGCAATAGCTAAGTACCTTAACTCCAGTCTTGGGGAAGAAGAAGGTAGATAATTTATTAATATAATAGTATATATTTATTTATTATATTATATAATGTTTTATATATTATATATATATATACTAGTATTGATATTTATATTATTTAATATATATAGTATAATATACACAATAATATATTATTATTTAATAGTATATATAATATACATATATATCAATATTATATTATATATAGTATAACTATATACTATATTATAATAATATAATATTATAATATCATATATTAATATTATATATAGTTTAATAATATATATTTATAATTAAATATTAATATATATATATATGTATATCTGACGGGGTCCTAGCACGTCGTTTAATGCGAGGGACCCGAATCTTCTTAAAGTTCCGCTCTTGGAAGCTCCACCCTAAAATTATGTAAACTTAATATCTCTGTCTCCTCAGCTTGAGAGTTCGGAATACACAAATCCAATTCCTTCAATAAGTTTTCTTTCCATGTCTTATTTACATCCTCACAAAGTTTCAGATATATATTTCTCTAGACCCTTGCGATATAAAACGCTTAATATGAGCGGCGCTAAAAAAAGCGCTTTCTACACCTCCACTCACGCCAGTTATCGCGAATAGTATCTAATAATAGTATATATTATTATTACCAGAATATATTTTTTATTAACTGATATATACCTATATAATATCAATATATATATATATTTATTATAATTACTAGTATATATTATTATTATATTAATTACTATTATAATATATAATGGTATAATCCATATAGCATATAGTATTAAATACTATATATTAGATATAGTGTTATATAGAAGATAATCCATCACTATATTTAGTGACCAACAGGAGATTATCGACACTACTAATATATTTTATATGATGGTAAATTCAATATTATACTATATAAAGATTTTTTAGATAGTATTACCCAGGGCCAGAGGTAACATATATATATATAATCGTATATAATACATATATGAGTATATATAACATAGTCAATTGAGGATGATAATATTTATATATACGTATTATCGTAGTCTGATATATATATTACCTAAGTATATTATATAGATATATATAATATTTAAATATGTTTAAGTAATTGGACATTTATGTATCCACAAATATATTAATAAATTATATTATAATGAGAGAGAGTATAAACTACGAGATGATATATATTTACTACAGCCATGAGTTAATATGATATAATAATGATATAAATATATATATATCACTATACATATATATATAATATAAATTCACACCTCACCAGATATATATAGCATATGATATATAAGTGTATATATAGGCTAACAGCATCTTAAATTAATTTTCAAAGCAGTGGCTGTACGCAGGGGAGAGTGATGAGCGCAGCACCCTTATCAAAATGAACGCAAAGAGAAGCGAACCTAAAAATAGAAACTT
>JABUQX010013953.1:0-47500 GCA_015478945.1 Trachelipus rathkii
GAGAAACAAGCTGTCAAACAACAACTGAGAGAGGAAGCAAACACTGCTGCGGTGTACTTAAGATGGAAATGGTAAAAATGAATTTTTTCGATATCAAACATTAATGCTTGGATATTATTACATTTGCATCACAGCCGACTGATGGAGAATTATGTATTATTGGCTACTGCGATTATTCTGCCAGCTTTCGTTTGGCAGAGTGAATTAACAAAACAAACACTTATAGTGAAACGATCTGATAAATCATGAGTACTTTTAATACATGGTGCCACAACGTTTTGACGACATGTTTCAATTATTAAAGTAACATTGTAGAACTTCAACTCAACTGGCCCGAATAGAGGAATACAAGGTCTTTGTTCCATATATTTTATATAAGTTAATGTAAAATTCATTACAGTTAAATAACGAGAAGTTTGAATTAAAATAAAAAAAAACAATGATCACCACACTGCTCCCAAAAAGAATCAGAACATCTCTCACTATGAATATATATCTTTCTCGATACAACTATATATTTCCTTATTGAAATAAATATACAGAAAAAATAAACTTTAACAAACCTGTAGAGAATCCAGTTCTTTTATGACATTTGGTGAATTCGATATTGAAATACGTTATAAGGGCATGAATATAATCATTACGACGAACCTGAAAAATTAAATAAATTAGAAACAAAAATTTTTCTTCGAGAAATCTTCCGTTTACATCATCATAACTAAAATAATTTTTAAATCTCTCCTATTTTAAGTCCTTTAAGGTCTGGGTCCTGCTCCGGTTTGAGCCCAATTCCCCCCTAAAAATGGACAAAATTCGTAACTTAGTCTATTTTGACCAAATAAACCCCAAAAGGTAGCCTTTGTTAAGTCTAAAACGTCGTTTTCGAGTGTACTTCTTTTCATTAAATGCCTTCTGTAAAGATCCAACCAGGTTCGGTGCTCTTCTATAATCCCGCCACTTTACTCTGGATGAAGGCGTTCCGCAGGTAGAGTTGTAAGTGTATTACTATTTGAACTCAGATTTAATCACATCGTTGCTTCTATCCCAGCGACGATCAATTTATCCCTTTATGTTGATGACCTTGCGCTATATACAGCCGGTGCCAGGCTGCCTTTTATCGAAACGGCAATTTCAACTAGCTATTGAGAATATTCCGCAATGGGGTAACTCCCATTTCTCTCCCACCAAAACCTCAGCAGTGCTTTTTTTTTTTTTTTTTTTTTTTTTTTTTTTTTTTTTTTAAATCTTAAATTGAATTGGCATAACTTCACAGGTCAAATTTCTAAAACTCATTCTAGATGACCACTTAACATAAGCACCGCATATTAAACTCCTGAAAATGACTTGTCATCGCGTGATCGACCTATTACGTCATCTCGCCTCAAATTCTTTGGGTACTGATCGCAAGTCCCTTTTACGTCTCTGTATCGTCCTAATTCGATCGAAGCTGGACTATGGCTGTGTAGTATATGGTCAGTCCTCCCCAACCCTACTACACCCGTTAGATCCCATCCAAACGAAGCGATTCGTATCTCCACTTTAGCCTTCCGATGTCCCCCCCGGGTTGAGCCTTTTTAGTTTAATCCAATGTGATGCCACTCTCTCTTCGAGAGGAATACATCATGTGCACCAAGTTAATCTGTCGCTTTCAAATCACAATACCGTCTGCTCTGACACCGATTCTCCAGGAGATACCTCAGAATCCTAATTACTAGCAATTTGCAAACACAGTTCATAACATCCTTAATTTCCTTAACATCCCCTTGCAAAGGGTGCTGCCTTTATCTTACTACGAAAGGTATACAACTTGGCTATTCCCCGCTCCAATAATTTGCTGGGCCCTGACCTCTCTCTCTCTCTCTCTCTCCAAATCTAGCCACCCTGCTGCCTTGTTAAAGGCATCATTCCTGTCTCATTCCGTAGTTAACGGTGAATTTACTCCAGTGTTTACTGACGGTTCTAAAACAGGGGACAGTGTGGGCGCGTCTGCTGTCTTCCCTCCCCCCTCATGCTTCAACTTTTACGGCAGAATTAATGGCAGATTGCCCTTTCGAATTCTATTCCTTAACCAAGAACCACCTTGTCATTTATTTCAGATTCGCCAGCGCCCTCAAAGAGCTTTAAAAACCCCTTATCTAAAAAAAAAAACCAAATTTCCCTTTTCGGGGCTTGTGCTCCATTCCCTAAGAAATAAATCATTCTATATTAGACCCCCCTCCCATGTAGGAGTAATGGCAATGAAATCGCTGATATAGAGAGGCCAAAATGGCCGCCTCTTCTTTCTCAGAGCTGTTCCAGGTACCTCCTGAGATTCCATTCAACAAGGGGCAATCTCCAATCAACTGATTACTATCCTGCTCTCCGACAAGGCTTTCAATCTTATTGGCAAGAGTGCTGGACGAATGATCAGCGGGGAGACAAATATAAAGCAGAGCTTTGGTAAGTGGGACTTCCTCCCACCGACGAAAGAGATTGCACGCAGGTGATACTTGCAACGCCTCCGTATTGGGCCACATCAATATCACTCACAGCACTATATGGCACGGCACCCTTCTCCATCTGCCCAAATTTGCCGTTCGCCATGCCCCGCAATCTGTTCGCCTAATCTTCATCGATTGTTCCCAACTGGACCCATTCGCACCGTATCATTTTTCCTACTTTATGTCCACAACACCTGTCTAAAAGTTATCCCAATCTACGAATCTTCCACACGTTTAGCAGTAACTATTTTCGTGTATCTCTTCATATATGATTTTGTTACGTAATATTAAAACTATTTATAATGGAAGGATATAATTTTTAGTTTTTTTATTTATTTTTGACTGGAATATTCATTTCACCATTCAATCCTTGACATTTTAAATATAGATGCCAGGACCCACCCATGGAGTTGATTATTCAACCCAGTTTGGCTATTTCTTTGTGAGCCGTGGTGGGTCCTGTACATTGACAAAAAAAAAAATATATATATATATATATATATATATTATATATATATATATATATATATATAAATAGTATATATAATATATATATATTATATATAGATATATATATAATATATATATATATTATATATATATATATATTTAATTTTTTGTTATAGAGATATATATATTATATATAAAATATATATATATAATATATATATATATATATATATATATATATATATAAATTTACCGCTACCTGAAGATGGAAAGGTGAGGAGAAGTTCAAATCTTCTTTCTGTTACAGTATACAAATCTACTCTTTACCAAGCAAACAGTTCGTAACAACCTTTTATATATATATATATATATATATATAATATATATATATATATATATATATTATATATATATATATATATATATATATATATATATATATATATATATATATATATATATATATATATATATAATATACATTTTCTCTCCTATATATATATATTAATTAATATATATATATATATATATATATAATATATACAATATTATATATATATAATATATATATATATATATATATATAATATCACCCACCTTCTTCCCCAGACTGGGGTAAGGTGCGTAACATGCACCGGAAACAGAAAAGTAGAAGAATATGACGCAAGTCGAAAAATAAGCCCAGCCTTACCGCTCCCTTTATTCCTTTAGTGAGAACCGGCGCAGTCAGAAATCCACCCTAGAGCTTCAGGACCTGGACGGACCCTCACTATGGCATCTCTTCCAATGTGGGGTTCATCCCTTGGCCGAGGTGGGCCACAACCATACCCCCTCACAAAACCCCGCCAGTCACTCCTATTATGCACCTTTCTTCTCTCCTCCAGGCATTCCTTTATTGACTCAATCCACATTTTCTTCGGTTTACCAGCCGGTTGATTCCCAGCACACTCACCACTATACATTCGCTTAACCAACCGGCTATCATCCATTCTTTCCACATGACCAAACCATCTTGACGTACTTTCATTTATTCTCTCATTTACTCCTTTCTTTACACCACACAACTCTCTAATACGTTCATTCCTCATTTTATCAATTCTTCTCACATCTAAGGCGCCCCTAAGATTGTCCATCTGAACACGTTGGACTTTAGATCTATACCTCTTATATATATATCATTCCTGTGTGGATTAAAGAATAACCATAACATATGTTCTGCTTGTCTTACAAGGTGACTAAAAAGACAGTGGTAGCTGGGTTGGTGTCGTGATACCACATATTTCTATTCTGCCAAGGACCTGGTCGTCATAGCCGTAAATGACCTTGTAACTTTCGGCGAAACTGTATGAAACGTCTAGGTACATAGAATGTTAGAAGAATAAATGGCAAGGAGAAAGAGAGAGAGAAAGATATTTAGAAAGGATAAATTTGATCTGCTTATTGTGACTAAAACAAAGATTAAAGGAAGTGGAGAGGAGGAGTGGTTTTGGGTGAAATGTGTTTGTGTGCTGTAGTGGAAAGGAATGAGAAGGGAGAGAGGAGATGCGAATCTGATGAGTGATTCGTGGCACAGAGCTATGATGGATTTTGTTTTTGTGAGAGTACTAGAATACTAATTGTTAAATTTAACTGAGAAGGTTAAAGTGTGTGTGTGGTTGTAGCAAATGCTCCCCCAGAGCGGAATAAAGAGCGAGATTTTTATTATGATCTGAATGGTGTTCTGGACAGGGTGAATATAGTATTGAGCGACATGAATGGTTGGACAGGTGATCGAATGAGGGATGATATAACAGGTGCCTACGGAGTTGCAAGAGAAAAGTGAGAATGGCAGGAAGGTGGCTGATTTCTACGAGAGATATGTAAGTAATACATTTTCCAACAAACCACAAGTACGTGAGAGTTGGCATAGGTAGGGATTTTTTTGTAGGTGAAGATGTTGGAAGTATGTGATGGATGTTAAATCAGTGAGGGGATTGGGGATGGGAGTATCAGATTATGTTGCTTTATATAAAATTAAGCTAGTGAAGACAGGAATGGGAAGGAAAGAAAATGAGAAGGGAGTGTAGAGAATTAAAAGTGAAGTTAAATGAACAAGGTTATAAGGAAAAGTATGAGAGTGCAAAGGAGTCAGTTGAATGTGAACAAGATGGAATTGAGCAATACTGAATTAATGTAGGAAACGTTTGTTAGTAGTGAAAGAGAAGTATGTGGATATGCTAAAGTAGAAAGTGAGAATGTCAATAGTGAATGGTGAAATGAGGAGGTGACGCATGCGGTAAAATGTAAAAAAGATGCATGGTTGAATGTGCTTAAAGCCAATGACGAGAAATTGAAAACAAGATGCATGGAAATATATAGGGATTAAAAGAGGAAGGCTAAAGGTTACATACATATGAGAAAAGAGGTAAATGAACAATTTGGAAGGGGAATGAGTGGGTAACTACTAAGGAATAAGAAGCTGTTCTGGAAGGAAGTAAGAAAGGAAGAAAGGGAATCTAAAGAAAATAATGGATGGTGCTTTCGTGGACTGGAGGGTCGAACGTGAGGAAGAGTGTGTGGAAGGGACATTCAAAAATCTGCATAACATGATTGGCAGTGGTGAGGTGTAGTGAATGTGTGTTTGATGGTGCAAGAAGAAGTAGGTATTTTTGGGTTGAGGTAATAGGTAGAGTGAGAAAGTTGAATAGTAAATAAGTAGGTATAGATGAAATTACTGGTGAAATTATCAAGAATGGAGGCGAGATTATGATTAACTGGATATGGAAGTTGTGTAGCAAAGCATTTTTGGATGATGTAGTTCTTGAGGACTGGAGGAGGGCAATAATAGTACCTTTATGTAAGGGTGATTAAGTGGAACTGTAGAAACTACACGGGAGTTAGTTCATGGAGTGTTGTAAGAAAGATATATGCTGGTAATTTGATGTAAAGTGACTCGAATTACTGAGGGAATGTTGTTGAGCAAAGCACAAATAGGTAGTACAAAGTGTGTAGATCAAATTTTTACATTGAAGCAAATGAATGAGAAAATGAGAAGAGAAGGCAAGATGAAACTTTATTTAGGCTTTATAGACTTGCAACAGACGTATGACAGAATTAACTGGGAATCTCTATGGCAGGTGTTTATGATATATGGTGTTGGTGGTAGACTTCTGAATGAAATTAAATGTATGTATGTATATTGATGGTGAAGCGTGTACAAAAATAAATGGAGTAGTGAGCGAAGGGTTTAATATTAATAGCAGAATGGGGCAGGAATGTGCGAGGTAAATAAAGAATTTAAGGCAGGAATGACATAAGACTGATGGAGAATGGAAGAGATTGGAGGGTGCCTTGCTTATATGCAGATCTGGTTTTGTGTGATGAATCTTTAAAAGCTTGAGAAGATTGGTTAGAGTGATTTGGCAGAGTATGTAAAAAGAGGTGTTTGAAATCTAAATGTAGATAAGAGCAAGGTGATGGTGGATAGGTAAGGGGAGTTCACACTGTGAAATCATGTTGAATAGTAAGCAACTGGAACAAATATCACTTATTCAATATTTTGGCTATATGTTGGATGAAAAAGGAATGAATATTTTGTCTAGTAAGAAAGTTATGAGTGGTAGGAAGGTAGCTGGTGCAATTAAATCTTTGGTTAATACGAGGGAAATAAGTATGAGTGACTAGGGTTCTTCATGAGGTAATGGTGCTACCAGTGTTAATGTATAATAGTGAAACTATGGCGTGAAATAAGAGGTATAAGATCTAAGGTGTTTTTTTTTTTTTACTTTTTATATACATATTGTTAAGCATACACTTACTTGCTTAGATTCGACGACATCGACTAGAGGTTCTGTCATTGCAACTTCTCTTATGCAGGACATATTGAAACCGTATACATTATCCCACCAATTTATCTTATCATCTTTGTATTGTCTGTCCTAAAAATAAAAAAATACAGTTGTATTATGTACAATACACAAACATTAAATAAGCAAGAAACACTTAAGGAAATACATTCCACTATGAAGTCTATCAACTCATGAACTAGTTTCTTAACTCTCATTACTAAGAAAAATATATACATTCTCAAACTCTAAGAAACACAATCCTGAATTGTCAATCTTCTTCTTAATGTGAATTAAACATTTACCTCAATAGCCGACACAAAAAGTGTCGTTCTGTCTGGGAACATCATCCCTCCGGGAGCCAACCATTTGTCGCGAGCGTAGAGGACGGTGTCCAACATAGATTCATAAAATAAACAATAGCCCATCCATTCACTTATAATTATGTCAACTTTTTCAACGGGAAGTTTAACTTCTTCTACTTTACCATGAATAATTTCAACTGAAAATGAAGAACATTAAGATATAAAAAATGAAGGAAAATAAATAATAAAACTTTCCAAAAATGAGAATTTATATAACTAGTTAAATTTAAAGTTTATTAATAAAAAAAAGGGTACAAAATGAGTAGCAAAAAACCAATACAAAAATTAAAAGTTACTTACTATTATCGAAATTATTAGCTGCAATAATTTTTTTGGCTTGTTCAACTATATTAGACATCTCAATACCATAAACCTTGGCAGCTCCTGCTTTCGCAGCAAACATGGATAGGATACCAGTTCCACATCCAACATCAAGAACAATCTTTAAAAACATAAATGGTGTTCTATAGAACCTAAAAACTTTATAAAAAAAAAATAAAAGTATTTGGTGAAAATCTCAAATTTGCTTACCTTATTTTTGAAAAGATGTCTATTGTGATACATCGCATTACGGTACGTTAAAGTTCGTACTTCATCCTTTAACATCTCTTCGTGAATTCCGAAATGTGCGTAGGAATCAAAATAATAATCTTTGGAAGTCATTTCTTCAATCGGCATCTTTGCTGGCTTCTCTTTCATCTAATTTTTCTTCCATTTTTGTTAGAGTCGTGGAACTTACCGTAATTATGAAAATACAAATTCAGAATAGTTTGATTAGCAAATAATAATAATAATAAAAATAATAATAATAATAATAATAATAATAATAATAATAATAATAATAATAATAATAATAATAATATAATAATAATAATAATAATAATAATAATAATAAATAATAATAATCAATAAATACTAAAATAAGTTTACTCATATTAGAGTATCCAGTAGAGCAAATTATATTTACACAAACTAGTACTTTAAATAAATTTTTAATTAAAATTATTATATTAAACACTGGAAATAAAAGTGTTAAAATGAACCAAATAGGCATCCTACTTTTTAGAATTTCTAGTTAAGGTGAAAAGCAAGTATGAACCCAAAGCCTACAAGAGCAATTTGAGCGAGAACATTATATAGTTATGTACAAACCAGACACTCTATGGAACCTGGAGAATTTAGACACGAGAACACACACACACAAAAAAAAATATATTAGTATATAAAGCTAGTACGTGAGCCAAGTTGTATATTCTTTTTATTGGCCTTTAATCAGTAACAGTACATTTAGCAATATTTCTGGCCTGTAGATGAGCTAAAAGTTTGAAAACCCCCATTTAATGAGAGTATGTACATTCACAAACAAGAGAATGAAAAAAAAAAACAATACATTAAGTTTCTTTTTATTGGTGTAGCTATTGCCTTATATTTGTAATTTTCAAAATGATCTTTCACTGTATATGTAATATATCTCCATAATTTATAGCGAGTCAATGATGATGATGATAGGTGATGATAATAAAATAAGCTTTGCAGTTACCTTTTTAGTCATCTGAAGGTCCTGAAAATTAAGGAATATGAGATTTTCACATAAATAAAAGAGCTTACTAAGGTTTCAGAAATAGCATAGGAAACCATAAGCATAACAAAGGGGGGGGGGGGGCAGAAATTTGTTTAGTCAATAAAATATCATAATGGGCTTATTGATATTCATTCTCACATAAGGGCCATGGACTCCCCCAGAAAAATTCCTTAATTATGCCAATGTGGGAAACAAACTGATATTCAAAGCTTATCTAGTCTAAATAATTTGTTAGTTTACTCAGTAAGTAATGTATAGGAAAATGGGAAATAGATGAATGAAGAACTTTACTATGATAGAAATTTATAGAAATATGAATACAGTATCTTTGATCCTGTGGCATTTCATTTTCTAGGAAAACATCAATAATTTTTTTTAAAAAGTTTGAATGAGTCTGAACTAATAGTAAAACTATAGCATGGAAAGATACGGCTAGTGGTAATCTAAAAATACAACAAAAAAAATGGATTGGACAGGGAAAAATTGCTTAGAAAATACTTCAGAATTTATTTAAGAGGAATAAATGTAGGAATTTTAACATTCTAAATAAGGTATCTTAATAGTCATAATAAACAACTAGCGTTGGCCGACCCACTGTGTGAGGCATGGCACACAATTCCAGTGACAGTGCAAAAATGCACTTTTAAAAATATAGAGGTGCAGTGCAGTATGCATTGAAATATAGGTCTATGATGTATGGAAAATTCCAGCATTTGGCCAATTCTATAAACAACTAAGTCATCATTGCTTTTAAGTTGCAAAAATGGGTGGCTAATCCTTTAATATATGTAATCACATATAAATTTGAAATTAAAAAAATCAACTGAATTTAATTTTGTTTCTTAACAAGAGATTAGTTAAATACAAAAATTTATTTGAGGATTTCCAAATTTCCACCACAATCAAACCAAAGTCTTGCCCATTAAATAAATATATAATATACATATTAATGTGGCAATATTTTACCTCCTAGTAAAACTGATCATTATCCAACCTCTCCCATACATCCACAATAACGAAGAACTGAAGACTCTTAATCATCATTCCTTTATTACCTGGGCACTCCAGGACAGATCAAAGCAAAACAGGCTGTGTATGGTTATTCATCTAGAAATCACATTGGCACAAATAAAAATTTCCTACAACAAACACGTTTTGAGTAAAGTTTTTTGGGGGAGGTTGTATCCTTTAACTTTGTGGAGCCATAATTCATTTAATTTTCAAATGAAAACCTACATATTATACATACTGTATTTGAAATCGGGAAGAATAGGTGAATCTTTTAATGCTATTTTCATGATTCTAAAATGAATGGGGGGGAAAAAAGTTCCCAATTTTATATTTTTCCCAATCCCCAAACTCCCCTGGAAGGTGAAATTAATTTAATAAAAACTGAAAAGGGGGAGCATCAACCATTTAAATAACTTTATAGACTAATAAAAATTTATTATAATTTTTTTTTGTTTATTGAATGTATTAAATAGTAATAGTCAATTTACATTAGCTTATTACAATCTAAATGGTTGAAACCCACCTTTTCATAGTTTTATTTGATAAATAATTAGTAGTTCAAAGTTTATGTAAAAACTAAAAGAATTAACATTCCAGAGGGGCTCTGAGGGTTGAGGAAAATATAAAATGGGGATTTTCTCCATTCATTGTAAAATTATGAAAGTGGCATCAATAGATTCATCGTCTATTCCCGATTCCAATTATATATAATATGTATGTTTTAATTTGAAAATTTAGGGATTAATGGTCTCAAAATTGAAGATCGAAGGATTCCCCCCCCAAAAAACTTTAAACCCAGGTACCTCAAAAAACATTTGTCATAGGAAATTTTATTCATACCAGTGTCTTTTCCAGGTGAAATAACCCTACACACCAATTTTCATAAAAATCTGAGACAGTGGTGTAAAACATTTTTTCTCGATCTGTCCTGAAATGAAATGAACCTTGGTTATTCCAGGATAGATCAAGCAAACCACTTTATCTGAGAACTATATCTGAGAATTGGTATATAAGGTTATTTCACCTGGAAAAGAAAGTGATGCAAATAAAAATCTCCTATGACAAACAATTAATTTAAAGGAATTTAAAAGTCTTCAAGGGTAGGCTTTACCCCTAAACTTAATGAAAGAAGTCCCCCCCCCCCCTTTTATATTTTCCCCAAATGCCCAAACTTCCTCAAAGGTAAAATATTTTTTTTCTTTTGCTTTTTTATTTGCATAAATTTTTCACTATCTATCAAATAAAGTATTGAAAGTGGATAACAACCATTTAAATTATTTAATAGGGTAATGAAAATGATTATTACGACTTAATATATTGCTGTGGGGAGGAAGAATTCCCATAATGTATTCTTTATGTGGCATAAGATTAACTAAATGATATCCTAAAAAGGTTGTGGCAGCTTGGGTTGGACCCTGTTATCAGTTTATCACATTTATTACATACTAATAATCCTCTCTCAATGCTCATGCATGCCTCAGCCCTCGTATATATCTGCAAAACTATGAAGCATTTGGGAAAATGGAATGTTAAGAGGAATAAATGGTTAACTGGTGGAGTAGAGGGGGGTGGGGTAATCAATGTATTTAGAAAAGGAAAACTTGATATGCTTGACTTAACTGAAACAGGGAAGGAATTCCTGGAGGAGGTATGAAATAATGAGATAGTGGAAGCCAGAAGAATTAAAAATAATCTAACTAAATAAAAAAAATTCAACTAGGAAAGTAAAAGGACCTGTGTAAAAGTCATGTTTAGCTCAAAACCTGTTAAAAGGTTGTATCTTTTAGGCTCTACAAGCATTTTTTTTTTTTAAATGTTTTTCAGTATCTTATAGTTAATATTTATTATAAACTTAAAAATTATACTAATATTTGGTTCAATATATGAAAACAAAACTAAATTTCCAGTACAATAATGAGTCATTTTAAATTTGCTGTTAAATGTGCATTGGTTAAGGGGAGTTTCTTGCATCTATGGCAATATATTTCACAAATTTGAATATTGAACTTTTTTCACAGTTAAAAAACTTGAGCTATGAACAAATCTATCAATTTTATGAACAGATGAAAATTTTCATATGACCTTTGAACTTAATGAAAAGTTTGATGTGAAAAATGTTAAAATCTCTAATGTACAAAAACCCAGTAAATGATTCAGTAAGATTGTGGTGATCATATTTTAGTCAGATGGGTGGCTTACAAGGTTCACTTGCAATGAACATCAGTTAAGGACAACAACTGGGCAGGAAGGCTCCCAACCAGCACAACAACTGGAGATTTTGCATCATATATATATATATATATATATATATATAATATATATATATATATATATATATATATATATATATATATATATTATATATATATATATAAAATATATATATATAATATATATATCATATATATATATATATAATATATAATATATATATATATATTATATATATATATATATATATATATACGTATATATATAAAAAGTTGGGATTGGTTATGAAAATTGCAAGAGGATCCTAAACTGTAGAAATGAGCATGCAATGCTTTAATTTGTGCACACTTTGGCAATTGGCTGTAGAAGAAAAACCATTTTTTCACTAGGGTCATAATTGATGATGAGACCTGTGTTAAAGATTATAGCTATGCTCTGAAACAAAGCAGCATTGTTATAATTAATAGAAGAGAGTAACCTCACCAAAACCCAAAGAGTCAAGTGAAGAGTATGTTGATAATTTTATATGGCATCAAAGAGAATTGTGCACCAAGATGTCTTACAAAAACTTGTCTCAGTTCTAATTGTGATATTCTGCAACTGTGAGAAAGCACCACCCCAAATCTGGTACAACAAAAATGGTTTGCTTCACCATAACAATGCCCCAGCTTGCTCTTCATTTGACAGTTTTTAACCAAGAAAAATTGGGTCTCTTTAGGCACCTACGGTAACTATAAAATTTATTTTCTTGAAAGTATATGTACTAGTCCCCAAATTTTTTTTTTTTTTTTTTTTTCAGTAGGTTATAAAACGAACATATTAAAGATGTATTTATAAAAAATGTTGGATATGGAAAATAACGGTCATTTCAGAAAATAAAAATGGTATGTAGTAATTTCTTCTTACTTGCTAGGGTAAGTTGAAATAAATTAATAAATTTTTTATATAATATATAGCTACAGATACATTTCTGCAAATGTTTTCTCTACAGGTTATATTCAAATCTGGTATTTAAATTTCATTAAATATTTTTCTAATTAGGTATATAGCTATATCCATGGTAAAAAAAAAAACCTTTCAACTCGAACTCTGACTAATCAAATATTTTTTTTGCCACACCCCAAAATATATCTTTGCCATGGCATTGAGCACTATATTGTATACTTTCTCTTCAGGAGGGCTCATGCAACTCATCATTCCATAATCACATTTTTAATGTTCAGCCTTCTAACCCCAGACCTGACTGCTATGCTCATTCTTAGAGGTATTCTGCCAGGATAAAGTCTGGAACATTCATCATCTACTTTCGCCACTTCATTTGACCATTTGTTTCTATTTTCTATATAATTCTTATTTTTATTTATTAGATTATACCAAACATTAATAGTTATTAATTGATTGTCCTTGTGCAAATTGTTTATGAAGACATGTAAAAAAAATGAAATTAAAAGACAAAATATGTGGTCAGTAGGAGTATCTTATTGAAATATATATATATAATATAATATATATATATATATATATATATATATATATATATAATATATATATATACTATTATATATATATATATATATACGTATAATATACTATATATACTAATATATATACTAATATACACTATTATTATACTACTAAATTATATATATATACAGTTATACTGTATTATGACGCCCCTGTCAAATGTTCATAAGTAAATCCTACCTTATAGCAAAACCTAATTATTAGCATTTTAACCTTTTTACCAGTTTAGAAATTTTCAAAGGTACATATTACTTTAGTAACTACAGCAAATGCAAATAATGAGTATACTAAATAATTACCCTTCCTTTACACTTATAACTGTTTAAACTCTTTCTCGCTTCATCCTCAAACAAGAACCTTTAAAAAAAATCATAAAAATATTTTTAAAAGCCTAAGTTAGGCCATTGTTATCAGTAAAATACTAAAAAACCAAAAAAAAAAGTAAAATATACTCAATTTAAATACCTGGGAATGGTAGAAGCTAAAATATAAAAACTGCTGAAAGCCGTATTTCCTCTTTTGCTGTAATTTAATATAGTAGCAATAGAAGAAAAATAATAACTATAATACTTTAGGGAATATTATTGTTCACATGCCTTGACTGAGATTTTGTTGTTACTGATAGATAAGGTTAACTGGACTGAACAGGAAAAATATATATATTTTTAATTTTAATGGGATAAATGATTCAGCTTCACCATTCAAAAGAGAAAAGCAAACTCTTCATTTTTATTTCGATTACATTTGCAAAATGTCTGGTAGATTTTATTTCATCCAATGTCAATGATCAGCATTACTCAGCAATTTTTAAAACTGAATTCCTATTAAAACTACAAAAGATTTTAAAACACTGACTTCACTGAAATATTCACAATACACAGATGTTTTATAAAATATCTAAAACAGTGTTATATTAATTTATTTTTTTTTTTTTTTGTGCAAAACATGGCTTATTTTTTTTTTTCCTAAAACTATAGTTACCAAAAACTTATCAAAATTTATATTTGAATGAATCATACATCAAAATGTAGCTAAATGAATCATACATCAAAATGTAGCTAAACATGTAGAAAATCGAAAACATAGGGGAAAACTATACAAATGTCTGGTAGATTTTTTGCTATATCCCAAAATATCAACTAGATCCAGAAAAAAATATTTTTGTATGATAAAGCCAAGAGGTTTTCTAAAGTTTTCTCGTGATTAGTGGCAAAACCGTTAGGAATACAAAATATTAATCTAAATAAAATGTGTGACTTGTAGAGTTGAACAAGCTGTGAAAGTATCATTGTAATCGAATAAATAATAAAGTTACATGCCACCAATTATATTTTTTTCTTTTTTTTTGCAAGTCAAAAATATAAAATTGGGAAAGCTTTGTTATTCATCCGATTATTATGAAGTTTTCAGAGTATATATAATTTAGGTAATAGACATTTTTTGTTTAGAACTTTTGTAAACACATGGGGTTTTCTACTTCTTATGGGGAAAATTCAAAATTTCTCCCATGCACAGTGGAAAATCTACTTTGTATACAAAAAATTTATCTAAACAAAAAATGTAAATTTTCCTCGATTACACATGCTCCAAAAGTTTCATGCTGATCGAATGAATAATAAAAAGGTTAGTGATTTTTCATTTATGACTTCCTGAAAATTGACCCTCCCCTGTGTATAATAAAATTTTTATTTTTTTAAAATACACAAACCATTCAAAAGAGCAGCAAATTCTGCTCTAGAGCATATTAAAACCTAAAAATCATAGAATTGATGATTACTACCCTCAAAAGTTGGGTAGCACTCCCAATACCAACCCCTTAAGTTAGGAAAAGTGAAAAATTCTCTACATTAACATTAACAGCCTAACCATACTTATAACATTTATGATGTGCCTTGAGTAGTAGCAATATACTGTGTGTATATATATTATATATATATATATATACTATATATATATATATATACTATAATATATATATATTATAATATATATTATATATATATATATATATATATATATATATATATATATATATATATATATATATATATATATATATATATATCCTTCCTATAGAGGCCCATCTTGACATAAGCTGCCAATTTTACAGCAAATCACTTTCAACAGACCACCCCTTACAACAAACATTTTGTAATGTTTAATGTGACAAACCCGAACCCCCTGTGCCAAGAAGGAAAAAAAGTTACATCAGCTATTGTACTATTCTAGCATTTACAATGCTCCCCCACCCCACCAACTCCCATTATTAAACACATTCACACTCAACACAAAAAAGTAATCATGGCATACCCAAACACCATCATTATCAAGGCACATCCCCACAAAATATCTCCTAAAGAACAAACCTTGGACCCTCAAACCAATGATGCTGTCCCATCTCCATTCTGGGCACCATCTCACCCTTCAGGATTATATAAATTTACATTCCACAATGCTCCCTCTCCCTACTGTCAAAGATGCCCCTCCCTCACAAATGATGACACAAGACACCTCTTACTAGACTGCTCAGACTCGAACATCAGACATAAATTCAATACTCTTGTTAAGATGGATATCTGGGCTTGGCCTGCCATGATATCACAATATCTCCCAATAGCCTACTTTTCATAGGAGGGGAGTGGGGGCTACCAACTGCATTATATATATATATATATATTATAAATATAATATATTATACTTATATAGTATATATATAATATATATATAGGGGGCTACCAACACATATATATATATATATATATATATATATATATATATCAGCCATGTGAAGTATCTTGATTTTCAAAATCAGCTCCACATTACCATCTCAGATTTGGATAAAACTTGGTAGAAATAATAGTCCAGGGTATAATTTAAAGTATGCAAAATGTTAGGCATGTAGTTCATATATCATGGCAACAATGTGAACCGACAGCAAAACCACTAAATTTCCAAAGTTACAAACCTTCATGTTTAGCTATAAATTGCTTAACCAGACATCCAAATTACCAATCTGTAAGAACATTTTGTGTAGATTTCAAATATATTCAATTTACTGATAAATGTATACCTATCCTGTGGTTGACAACCAAAAATTGGCAAAAAATGCACGTCACTAAATTAAGCAAATTTCTATCCTACAATTTTAATGTAACATGTCTAATCTTACAGTTCTTTTGCAGATTGATTTAGGCACATATAAAGAGTACCTCTTAATAAGCACAGGTTATTAAATTTATTTATGTGTGATATGTAAGGGTTCAATGACTCAGTGGTATGTAAAAAAAAATGGAAAGTCATGTTTGAAGATGTGGTTGAACGTGACTACAGTTAACAATTCACTTCTCATTACTATCACTGTTAAGAACAAAGGTTAATACCTTAGTGACCTAAAAATCTATGTGGTGACCTTGTTCATTCTTAGAAAATGTAGCTTAATGTGGAAGAATATTTCTGCATTCATGCATTTTCCAAGAAATATTTTAATGTGGATATAGACCCATACATTATGTATAATACCATAGTACCAGAACAGATTCCTAATCAGTGATTTTATGCAAAAAATAACACACAAGACGACTTAGTGCCCATTTTGTTTGTGCAATTGGTTTAATGAGATGTAAATGGCCTAAAATATAGGGTTTTGTGTCAGTGGTCAAAGAATACAACAAAGGTTTCAATAAAGGAATAATCCTGCATTGGTCCATGTTGCATGATGTACTACCAATTCCATAGAAATCACTAAACTTTATGGGTATTGGTATCTCAATTGACTAGATGACACGCCTGGTAGCCAGGCAGGTCCAGGCACAGCCGGCCCTTCCTCTGGCAAATATTTTACATATATAAATGTTTCATCTATAATATGTTTGAATCCATTTTGCTGTTATGAATTATAAAGCATTCAGATATAAATGTAGCTGAGATGAACGTGCTGTATATGGATTCAAAACATTTCTGGCTTTAGTACTTCATTTTTATGAAGCTTGCTTGTATTGTAGATACTGTCTATTCTGAAAATTTGTAGTTTCTTGCAGATGAAGAAGCGTTTGGTGGAGGAATAATGGATATTGTGTTGTACTGGCACCCAGCACTTGTCACCTTGTTTTGGCTAATGGAAACTCAGGCTGTAGCCATGAGGGTACATAAAGCTTTTATATGCATCCCATGCTCATTTGACAAATCACAAACATGTCCAACCCACCACATCTCAAATACATGCAACATTCTGCCTCGATTACAAATCCTGACATTTCACATTTATTTTTCCCTTGATGAAAACATAAGCTGTAAATTACACTGAATACACACACTGCCAACTCTCAGCCTTCTTTCTTCTATAGGTTGAAAATAGTGGTTTTCACGAGTCCCAGCAACTGTATGTGCTTTGGCAAATCTCTTTTCCTGCCGAGATGCAGCAGTTTCAACTTAACTGTTGCTCACAAAAATTGCCTTTATTCCTTGCACCTGATTCGCAAACAGAGATCCTGAGCTGTAAGTATATGGTTATATACAGAGTGCTGCAGACTTTTCCTTTGAGCAAGTCTCTTCAAAGTCCCACCAATGCCATCACATTATATATATATATATATATATATATATATATATATATATATATATATATATATATATTTTTTATAGATGATATATATGTATTTATCTGTCTATATATATATATATATATATATATATATATATATATATATATATATATATAAGTATATATATATATATATATTTTCCATGTGATATTCCAAAGAAACTCCAGTCAGCAGGTATCCCATGGTCTTTCAAATGACAGCAAAGGTTGGAAAATTTTTGAAGTTTTTATACTGTGCTACTAAACCATCACTGAAGTAGTGGATATTTTTAATTTCAGTCAGTGCAACCTTCAGAAAATGCAGAACTTTACCAATGAAGACAAACAGCTACAGCATTATGTGAAAGGCAGTCGCTCATGATGCACAAGCTCTGACACAACGTCATCATCAACCTTGCTGTATATTGCAAATGAATGAACTGTCTTGCCAGTTCTCCCAGTGAATCCCTTGAACAGCAACTTATTACAAATGAATAATTTTCAGTATGACACATTCTCCTAGCTGCAGTTGTTCCTTTACATATTCCCCTATAGTAACAGATTAGATTAATCTTAATGTTAGACTTAAAAGCTAATTAGATTGCCTGTTGTTCGCACTTCTCCTTCCGTGGTGTTCCCACGACATAGCCTCCATTTGTTTCTTTAAACGTTTATAGTTTATGAGTGCAGTTGATACTTTAACCTTTCGTACCTTTAAACTGTAATATCCTTGAATTGATTTCCTATTGGTCACTTTCCTAGAATCAATTTCTTTCCTCATGGTATACAATCTTTTTTATAATGAATCAGTTATGAAGGCGAGCGTACAGAGACTGAGAGGGACGCACGGTATACTACACAACTCGCGGCGCCGGCATACACGGCGACAACGGACGAAAAAAATTTACATACAGTAAGTATGTGCACGCGCACGGTATGGTTGTACTTTCCATGCATGCATAAGTACTATATGGCGTCTTTATATTATATATAAATATATATATATAATATATATATATATATATAGTATGATATATATATAATATCATATATAATATAACATTAATATAATTATTATATAAATATACATCATATATGAATAAATAATTATATATATATATTATATATTATCTATATATTTAATATTATATTATCATATATTGAGGCTTGTGTGCGTGTGAGTGGTGCGTGTGCGTGTTGCGTGGGTGCCGTGTAATGTTTGTATCATTTCCATGCATGGTAAAGTTACATATGCGTCTATTAATGTTATATATAATATTATATTTAATATATAAATTATATATATATATATTATATATTATATATTAATATATAGATATATATATATATATATAATATATATATACTAATATATATATATAGCTTGGTGTTGCGTGTGTGTGCGTGCTCATTGTGTATTCACACCTTCATGACGTATCTTTCTTAGCATGTAGTATATAATATAATAATATAGTTATATATTAATAATATAATTTATATATATGATATATAAATTATATATATATATATAATTATATATTATAATATCTATATAATAATATATATAGTATATATAGTATATATATATAATATAATTAATAATATATATATTATATATACCCTATTCGGCTATATAATTCCAGTTTCCCCAGTTACTGCCATCAAGTCTATAAGCAACTTTCAAAGAACATGGCATCCTACCAGGATTCCAGGATTTCCAGCTGGCCTGCAATATTTACTACCTAACTACTATATATTATAATATATAGTATTATTAATATATATATTATAATTACATATATATATATATATCATAGAAATATATATAAGATAATAATATATATATATTATAATATATATAAATATATTATATATATAATTAAGAGAAGGTGTGTCATTATAAATAGCAGTTAAGGAAGGAAGTAAGAAAGGTATAAAACGAAAGAGAGTAAAGTAATTTGAGAGTAATTAATGAATAGGAAATTGTGCTTTCCTGACAGAATGAAAATAGATGTGATGAGAGTGTGAATGAAACACTTCGAAAATCTCCATATTAGCAGTAATGAAGAGATGATAGGGAATATGTGTAGATGGCGTAAGAAGAAATTGTTTTGTTGGTGATGAGGTAATTAAAAATGGAGAATTTAATAGGTAAAGTGAGAAAGTTGAAGAATGACAAATCTAGAGGTATAAAATCGGGAATTATACAGGGTGAAATGATCAAGAATGGAGGCGAGACTGTTGGATGTTAGTCGTGTAACAAAGTGTTTATGGAAGAGGGTATAGTTCCGAAGGGTGAGGGTATTAATTGATACATTTATACAATGGTAAGGTGGAGAAAGGGAATTGTAGGGGAATTAGTTTATCTAGTGATGTAGGGAAGATATATGCAGGTATTTTGACTGAAAGAGTACTTCCACTGATTGGATAAGAACAAGGTACATTAGGAATGGTTGAGAATATGTAGATCAAATTTTCACATTGAAACAAATGATTCAGAAAGGAGGATGAGAGATAAGCAATTAAGACCCTTGTATTTAGTTTTATGGACTTTCAACAGATGTAAGATAGAATTAACAGGGAAGCTCTGAGGCAGGTGTTAGTGATATATGGTGTTGGTGGTAGGCTTCTGAATGGAATTAAAAGTATGTATGACGATAGTAAACCTGTGTAAGAATTAATAGAATTGAATGTGAATTGTTTAATGTCGATAGAGGTGAGGAAAGAATTAGAGGCAGCGGTGGTATGGGAGGGTGTTCAGACTGATGGAGAATGGTAGAAAATGGAGGGTGCCCCGCTTATTGTGCGCTGATGATTTAGCTTTTGTAGATAAGGGTATGATGAAGGTAGCGAGTAAAGAGAGTCCGTTGTGTGAAATCATGTTGGATAAGTGACAACTAAACTCAAATTTCATAAAGTTTAATAATAATTTAGAATTATATATTTGGAAACTGAAAATGGAAGCATGATGCAGAGTGTGATAAGAAAGTTGTGAATCGTAGAAAAGTGGCTGGTGTAATTAGATGTTTGATGAATACAAAAGGACTAAGTCTTGAGGGAGCTAGGGTTTTTACATGAAAGTATGTTGTTCCCGGTGTTAATGTATAGTAGTTAAACTATGGTGCTGAATAAGAGGTTTAGATCTAATGTGTAATCTGTTCAGATGGACAATCTTAAGGGTGTGATAGTTGTGTGTAGCAATTGATAATCATTTGAAGAATGAAAAAGCGGTGTTCATTAGGATGGAGTTGTGGGCGTGAAAGAAGGGAGATAAACAATGAGAGAATAAACGAGAATTTATTAAGATGGTTTGAACATATGGAAAGGATGGATGATAGTCGGCTTGGTTATAAGCCGAAAAATGTATAGTGGCGATGTGTGTGGAAATCGAACCCAGGCTGGGAGACTGGAAGAAAAAGTGAATTGAGTCAGTAAAGGAATGTTTGATGGAAGGGAATGTGAGTGTGGCAGAGGTGGAAAGATGCATGAAAGGAGTGAATGTCTGGGTTTTATGAGGGAGAATGCTTGTGGGCCGTCTAGCTCAAAGGAGGAACCCTACATTGACAAGGTACCCACATACAGTGAAGGGTCCGTCAGCAGTCTTGTGAAGCCCTAAAACGTGGATTATTTTATTACCTTAACGAACAGCATCAACTTTAAGAGTTGAGGTGACGGAGGGACTCGAACCCTTTTCTTCCACTACTTTTCCGTTTCCTCTGGTGATATGTTTGTTATTTTATTGTCTAATTAACAAAAAAAAAATGGGTTGGAAAAAATAAATACAAAACTAATAATATATAAATATATATATATATTATATATATAATAATATATACATATATATATGATAAATATATACTATATATTTATAAATATATATTATTATATATATATATATATATATATATATATATAAACCGTAATACGTAAGTATATAATATAATATATAATTTTTAGTATAATATAATATAATATATATACAAAAGAAATAAAGATAAAATTAAATATATATACATTCATTAATAATATACATATATATATATCAGTTTTATTTAATATTAATATGTATATCTTATTTTTTATTATTTAACTAGTATTATATATATATATATGATAATATATATATAATATAGTACTATTGATATATATATATATTATATCAATATATACCATATATTATATATTATATATACAGTATATATATTATTATGAGTATATATATATATATATATATCATACTACTACCTATATATATTATTATTATTATAATATATCTTTAATATTATAGTAATATATATATATATATATATATATATACTACAGTATATATATATTTCTCTCCACTATATCTATATATATATATATATATATAATCACTATATATATATATATATATATACCTAATATCTACTATATTATATATATAGTACGCGGCTTATACGTATATGATATATCTACTATAACCATATATATATACTATATAATATTAGGCTGCTATATATATATATTAGCGTTATAGTATATTATATACATATATATATAAGTCTTATATATATATGGTTGTATATAAACTAATATATAATTTATATATATAGTATATATATATAAATATATATAGTATATATATATACGGTGAGTAATCATAATATAGTATATGATTATAGAATAGTATTTATAATAATAGGTATAAGTATATATATTATATATATATTATATATATATAATATATTATATATATACCTATATATATAATATATATATTATATTATATATATATATATATAGTAATGCCCTAATTAAAATATTGAAATTGAGGTTTAAAGTTTTCTGTGATGATGTGACTATAAATAATTAAAGAGTTTTCTTATAATTGGATAAGGTTGGGAAAATGAAGGCGTTTCCGAATCTTTTGGTTTATTATAGAGTCAAATACTTTGAAATGCAAAGAGGTTTGCCAAAAAGATACGGTAAGTGAAGCTTGCGCTGATTTATGTGTACCAGATTTGTGTATCTCATTTATATATTACATGTCGTGGTATCATTAGTATTTTTAAGAGTAAATTTTGTGTGTCCGCTGGAGTTTACTGTAGGTCAAGAAAGGACTTTTTTAGGTCGGGTATTTAGCATCTTTCTGGTTCTACTTTCTTTAACTCTTGCTACTGTTAAGCACACAATCGTTAGAAAGGAGAGAAAAATGAAGGAGATAACGTCCGAAGATCTTTCATTCCATGCTGTGAATGCTTCTCGACTGCCCTTTCATGGGTGTTAAGGACCAATTTCCCTTATATTAATTTTATTAATGTTTATTTCATATAAGTATATATAATTTTCTTGTGGTCTAACAGTCACCACTTCTTTACAACTCTAAATTAATTATTAATGATGATGGACTAGTTTTACAGTTCTATTTTAAATAACTGTTAATTTGAGGAAAAGATTTAAGTGAAAGTTCAAGTTCAAGAACTTAGATTTATCTTTCCATACTTAAATGAAAAATTCAAATCATAGAAAAATGAACGAGAAAGGAAGTAATGATGATAACATAACAAATTATCAAATCGATTCGAAATATTAGTTTATGGAAACAAAACGAAGAAACAAACACGAAACCCCGAAATGAAACCCCGAAACCCAGAGGAGATATTCATACTTTAGAGCAAAACATAACACATTTTCTATAAAAAAACTCCACTGAATTATATATATATATATATAATAAATAATAAGTTATAGTATTAATCTATGTATATTATACTTAATATACATTATCACTCTATACTATTATATATATATATACCACTACCTTATTATAATATATATATAATAATATATTAAATAATAATTATAAATATATATATATATAGGACTTATATATTTATACCTATATATATTTATTATAATCGTATATTTTTATATTATAATATAATATATATTTGTTACCAAAAACATATAATACTAGACGGAGTATCATACTGATAATGAGATAATTAGTGTGATATTCAATCTAGTTATTTCTGTGTGCATACCGTCGAAATTTTAAATGAACATGAGTATAAATATCGCATCAATATCATAGATACACTCCTCAAACATTTTATTCTCCAGGGATTAAAGTTCATATCCTATTATAAAATATTATCTATATATATATATAATATACTATATAATATGTAATATAATACTTTATAATAGATACTTAATAAAATAAATGATAAGAACTGCAATGTTTTTCACATTATTTAATTTCAGTTAAATCGACATGTTGTTGTTAACCATTGATATTATTATTATTATATATATTAGTATATTTCAAATTATTATATATATATTATATTATTATAATATTATATTTATATATTTATAAATTATTTTTTAATAATATTAAATAAATATATATATTTATAATAAAAAGGATTATTATATATATATTAATATAAATTATATGATAGTATATATTATATATATATTTATATAGTATATATATATATATATATATATGTATATTATATAATATATATATACTATAAAATATATAATATATATAATTAAATATATATAATATATAATAAAATATATATAATAATTTTTCATTTATAAATATATATATTATATATTTGTAAAGTACTTATATATTATCAGTATATATTAAGTTTACCAGATGTGGTATTCTAAAAAAAAATATACTTACCTTTTGGGTCTCCTCGCCCGCTATACATAAATCCTAAATCCTAATTGTTCATCGACATTCCTGGGTTTCTACCATCGACCGGTTAAATATCTTCCTTTTTACGTGTTTTAGCAGCGACTGTTTGGTTTCACCACAATATTAGGTTGCTAAGGACGAGTAGCAGGTAAGCTGTAGTGGTAGTGGTTTTTAAAATATATGTTTACCTGCCCTCTGATAATATATATTATATATAATACCTATGAACTCAAATTGACCTTAAAATTAAAAAAATAAATTAATATTAAGTTGATGAGATAAAAGAGAGAGTAAGGTAGTGAGGGATGATGAAATTATATTATAGCTAATCCATGTAAAACGTATTTGTAAATTTTGTCATAATGAATAATATATCATTTGTAGCATCAGCAAATTTTATTAATATATAATATATAGTTATATATATTATCAATTATTATATTTATTTAAAAGTACTATATTCTTTTTAATTTGATATTAGTTACATATTATGTTATTATTTATATTAATATAAATTTATTATTATGTATTATTATTATTATATTATATTATTTATTATTATTATATATCTATTATTTAAATATTATTATTTATAATTATCGGAAAGTATAATTTGTTTTGCCTGAACTAAAAGTGTCTTCCGGGAAAGTCTCACAAACAATAAGAAATTTCCTCGTATATCGATAAATAATATTTATATTTTTATCTCAAAAAGTTTTGAAGTTAAATAAATTTCACAAAAATTCAGCATATTCATATTTATTACCAGTTTCTCACTTTCTTCAAAAAAATATAAATAAATAATGATGTATGCAAATTCAAAAATTAAAATAATCGTTTAATTTAAAATCTCAAAAGATTTTTCAAATAATAATAATTTAAAAATTTAAACTGCCTTTGATCTACTTACTTCAACTATCCCTTGGTAAAGTTAGTAATTTAGAAGAACTTGACGGAATTTTTTAAGATTATTTTTTAAAATAATAATTTTAATAAATTTGATTTTAAATGAAAATTTAGAATTTTAAGTTTGTTAAAATGAGATCGCGACGAATTTTCGTCTTTTAAAAAGTTTACGAACTTTTTCTAAGTTAAAATTAAAAATCTACTTTGAATAATTTTACTGAGTGAAAGTTAATTAGAAAAGTTTCTAAGTTCAAACTGGACTTAGAGTATTTTACGTTATTTCGATTTGGTTCACACTTGAATTAAAATTTAATACTGGTCGTTATTTTTTGCTTTTGTACATACTAGTTGATAGTTGGTAATAAATGAGCCTCTAGCTCAACAAGATCTATGTCTTTATATATTACGCGGTGTTAGTTTAATCACGAAATTTTATTATTCTGTTTTTAATAGCATAGGATGGGTATACCGGCGATCGTACTTTCGAAAATTTACAACTTTTAATTGCAAATGTGGCAGCAGTGGTATCGAAATTAAACTATTATGTAAAATTGGGAGATGCTAGCCCGTACACACAAAAACGTGAGCAAAATTATATTAATATCGTGAGAAATAAAATGGTATTACATAATCTGTTTTTCAAATAATTAATGTTTTTTCCAATATTTCTAAATATCATTAATAAATAATTACTTATTTTATGGGATTGTCCCATCCTGTTTACTTGGTATGGGGTTTTTATCAGAATATTAAGCATTATATCGGACTTTTCAGTTTTCTCTCCCTCCCCTTAAAAAAATTTTTAAAACTATAAACAAATATTGACGCTTATTGACTTAAATTACAAAAAATCAGCACTAATTAAGTATTTTCTAGAAAGATTTTCAAAGATTATTTGCAAAAACATAAAATAAAATTATCATATTTAAGTAGAATATGTTGTTTGCAATACTACTATACAGTATAGATGTTCGGCTTGATTCCAATATGGTGATCTCGTGTATGAAGTCGTAATCCTTCTCCGTCTCGTCCAAAGCCTTTTCTTCTTCCCTTGGTATCTTGTTTGAAGTATCCCGAAATCGCCATGTTCTCTAATATAGCTTTAAGGGAATGAAGCAAAAATATCGAGCCAGCAGTATTGGGTCTTTAAAAGATTGGAAAGATTTAACATGTTATGTACAATGTAATAAATAATTGTAAAATTTGGGTAATAAAATGAGACTGTGTGATTCGGTATTGTAGAACTCGTGTTAAATGGGTGCTTCAAAGTAATGTTTATCCTAAAGTTAGTGACATGTTAAACATCAATGATTACAGTTAGTGACCTGAAATTTGATGTCTAAACAAAATTAAGTGCGATTTAGCCCAATGTTGTTAACAATGTTCAAAATAGCTGTTTCAAAAGATGTAGTTTGACCCTAGGTATGTGAAACTGTTACTTATGTCTTTATAAAAGGATTGGTTAGACATGTGATATGGTAATGGCATATTAATGTTTTGTATCATAAAAAAATAAAAACATAAAAAAAATAATTAAAAAAGACAAATTGAAAATGAATATTTTACTAAAAATAAATTAAACTTCTTAGGAAAATCTTCCCATATTTTGTTTTCATAGAAATCTTAAATTACTATACATACTCGATTTTAAAAATTATAATAATGGTAATAAATGGGATCTAGGCTTTAAGGAGCGAACAAATATTTAAATTAATTAAAATTGTTGAAAATTGTTGAAAATTGGTTGTCATAGAGAAAAATTTGGTTTCAAAAATTGGTAAATTTTAAAACAAATCAATTAAATATAAAAGTTTGATAAATATAATTTTTATTACATTTGAACAAGGAACAATTATTCTAATATATATAAAATATTAGTTATATGATTTATAAGATAATTAAAATATTTTACACAGCTATTACTCAATTCATTCCTGGGACAAGTGTGGTGATTACTACATCTAAATTTGTGAACCTTAATAATGTATTTCTTACAAGTAATAAACCATGAACAATATTATAAAACAAATGTCCCTCTGAGTAATCTTACATGTTTCATGAATTCATATTACTACTGCCAAGACTTAAGTAAAGTCACTCTCATGAAAGCAATTGGAGTAACATAGTGTTAATGAAACATCCGAACCGGGATAAAAATTTAACTCAATAATTATTAAATGTATAGTTCCTTATTTAAATGTTAATTTAATGTAAGCTATAATATTAACTGTAAAGTTAGTTATATATATTAGAGTACACATAATGAGTGCACATAATTTTATGATGCTGTAGTCAGGAACTTTAATATAGAGAATCAAAAATAAACTATGTACCACAGATACCAAGGATAACATATAAATTATATTTTATGCTTCTATGAACCTGATGGTAGGAATAGTGGATTTTTGTAGACATGAGAGATCAAGGGAAATTCACTCAGCAACAAGCATGCCATTAATTTGATGACTGTTACTGCGAAACCACATATATCCTGATAAAAAAGAACAATGCGTAGCTCCAGTGCTCCCTGCGTAGATATATTGTAATTATCTGTATAAAAATACATTATTTGTTCCGCTCTTGATTTTAGTAAATTAGAACTTACTTCAGAGAAATAATATAAGTTTATACTTAAATTAGGATTAGTAAATAAATAAAAAATGTAAATTCATTTCTGATTGTATATTTTAAAAAGTTTTGAAGAATAGGGATTAGTAATAAAAAAAATAAAATTCCTAGTAAAATTATTTATAAATAAGATTTTACCTTAGTGTAACTTCCTGTATTAGATCATATAAATCCAAGATTAATATTAACCATATTACCCAAAATATTGAATTATTAAGCTATATATATGGAAAAAGAATATAAAATTTTTTGTGTGCGTGTTGTGAATTAGTAAGAAATATTCTCGAATGGGAGAATATATGAATTTGTAAAACAAAAAAAAATTTATTCACACCATTATTCTACAATCATCCTTATAAATCCTTACACCTCTTTGTTTACCTATTATTGATAAAAAAAAATGTAAAATTTAAACTAAAATTTAAACAAAATACTAGGTGTGTTTATGTATTAAAACATGATTGCATACTTATGAACATGAACTGTTATGTTACAAATTTGATGTGACTAATCATGTATGTAACGAAATGTTATGTTATATAAATCATACTGGAACTTCAGTTTAAAACTGAATGAACAAGACTAACAGAAAATGCTTCGGTGTAAAGTAAATAACCCTAATTATGTTTAGAGTCTTGTTGCTTTAGATAAATTAATAAATAAATGTTTCCATGTCGTTTGCATTATACACATAATTGCTCCATATGTAAAGTATTCCATCCATTAGTGTGTGGCAATTTCCACATATGCAATCATCTTGGTGTTATATCTCAAAGTGTTACATCTTAGAATGTATACATGTATTACTTGTATTATGTTTATGAGATTTACATGTAAAAGATCTCTACTTTAAACGTGAAATGTTTAAGTGTTGTTATAATTAATGAAATAACAAATCGTGGTATGTATGTCAAACACTTACCGTTACCTGACCTCTTGTGTAACCAGAAAGTTCTAAATGCGTTATGATTTTAACTCTTTCATTCATACATTTTAAAGTTACAAATAATTATATTTATAATTACTATAGTTATGCTCTGATTAATTATGTGGTTATTTGAGTTACTAGTTTATTATGCGCATCTAGTCAAATAAATATAAATATTCAAATACGTAACTATATCATTTTAGAAAAACAAAGTAAAATTATTAACTGATATAAGCTTATAATTCAGTGTGGGTAGCCGTGTACTGAATCACTAGTGGCTCCCTAGTTGTTCACCTATTATGCGTTTTCGCATATTATGTTGAGTAATGTTACCACTTAATATTTATAAGATAAATTATCGTTAAAATATTATCTTTTTATATCATTGGGTCATTGTGCTTTGACAAAAAATGGTGAAAAAGAAAAAAAAATATTAGAGAAAAATGTGAATGTAGAAGTACATTTAAGCCTACAAATATTAAATGAATCCCATCTAGTGGTTACTTAATTTTTGGGGTGGGTTTTTCCATTTTTAAAAAATGTTTTTCTTATGGGATGCGCACTTCCAATCATTCGGACTAGGCAGAGCATTCCTTCCTGTTAAAAAATTACAGACGAGTATCTGCTTATTTGATGAACTTAAATATTACTTATATTCCAAAAAAAATTGTTTTTTTAATACATGATGACTTTTAAATTATATGCGACTCCAACTTTTGGTACTCAAGTTTTAATTTCATCAGAAATCCATAAGTGAATGTTTTCCGAATCAAGGGTATTTCCTTTAAAGGTGTTCCTTTTCCTTCTGCTTCAGCTTTAATTTAGAAGACATTGCTCTTTATATGCAGCTGTTTTGCTCTTATTACCAGAATTCAATCCCTTCTTCTAAATTTTTTTCTTCTCAAAAGAAAATTGTTTTTCTCTTTCTTTTTTCTTGTTCAACATTAACTTTTACTGCTGTCTTCTTATGACTTTAAAGTATCGAATTAATGGTTCCATCTTTTCTTTCCTAAAGATGTTTTGACTTTACATTATTAACTATGGATACACAGGTTCTCTTACCGGTCTCATTACCTTTGTTGTATCCTCTATTTTCTTCTTTATTCGTAAAACCTTTTTATCAGACTGAACAGTTTGTAAAGTCAGTTCCTATACATATGTATATTCCGAAATATATCAGTAGATAGAAGATGTTTGCGAAAGTAAGATTTATTGCTATAACTTATTTTGTTAATAATTTGGTTCTTCTTTCCCCATTGACGCAATGCATTGGATAAGTTTTGAAGTGCATTCTCATATCCTTCAAAACAATGTCAAATTTCAGATTGAAAAGTTCTGAGGATCCTAATATCCTGTATCATGGTGCTTTAGGCTTTTTCATCAATCTTTTCTTTAAGATTTTTACTGAGTTTACTCCTTCTTTCATTTTCTTTGTTGATTTTTTCCCATTTTCAACATGTTCCTTCTACATTTCAAAATTATTAGAGAGATGGTTAAAAATTTCGTTGCTTTAATCTATATTGTGATTCTGTTTTCCTTTCTTCCCGATCAATGTGTATTTGATCCGATGGATAAAACTGTAATCTCTCAGTTGACTGATATGCTCATTCTATCTCTTTGGGTGAGCTTACTTTTATAACTTATCATTTTATTCTGTTATTTTCTTCTAAGCTTCAATATTTAGTCATCTACTGTGTCCAATGTGAGTGTTATTTTGCGATAATCTCTCTACTTTGCCTGTCCTTTCCCTCGTTAAGCCAGGAGAAGAAATAACAGACTGCATAAAGATATTATTTTCAATAATCTTCTTCATGGATCATTTCTCAACATCGAATATTTAGTCATATACTGTTAGCTTCTTACCTCCTCTTGGCTCCTATGACTATCAATTCCCGCAAATATTCCAAATGGAACGACACTCGCCCTTGGCTAGAAACGTTTGCGAAGTTTTATTACTGCAAAACTTGCCTGACGTTCAATTTCCACGGAGTGTGTTCAGATTTGGCAGCAGAAGGAAGCTGCCTTCAAAAATTACTGTCGCCCTCAAAGTTCCGAAGGAAACTCTTACTGTTTAATTTTGTTCTTGACCGACATGCTAAACAACTCTCCTTAGAAAATGCAATAAACTTTCTGCTTAACTTCTACTTACTCAATTTTCCATTCTTTTAAAAATGTCTTCTTTTTTTCTCCTTCCGTTTCCATATCTGGAACATTTTACCTTTTTCTTAAACTGAACTTTAAGCTCAAAGTTTTGCCTCTAACTCAATTTCAGATGTTTTTACTGAAATTCCATCATCTCCACCCAACTCCAACTCATTTTGCGTAATATTGCAAAATTTTTTAATTTGGAATGTGTACAAGATGAAACTGAACAAATCTGGACGCAAATAAAGGAAGCCTTTGTTAGCAGTGCAAGAGAAGTATGTGAATGTGCTAAAGTAGGAATTAAGAATGTTAACAGGGAGTGGTGGAATGAAGGGGTGATGCAAGCTGCTAATAGTATAAAAGAGGCGTGGTTGAATGTACTAAAAGCCAATATGGTGAGGTTTCAAAAGAAAGGTGTTTGGAATTATACATGGAGGAAAAAAGGAAGACTAAAAGTTGCATTCATTTCTTCACTCTTATTAATTAGAAACCTTTCAAACATTCATCTAGTAATTAAAAAATTGAACTTGTCATTTAAATTATTATAAAAATTAATCACTTATAAAAATGCAAATTTAATTTAAAAGAAAATTATTTAACTTCAGTTTATTAGGAAATAAAATTAATGTTATAGTAACATTAGCTGTAACAATCAGTTATAGGAAAATCCGTACTCCAGCTCAGAGTTCCGTTTCCAATTATTATTTAGGATCATGAGATTCAGATTCTAGTTCAAACTTTGGATCATGAGGTTAACAAGCAGAGTCTCATTACGGTTCCAGTTCCAGAAGGCTTTTAATAAACTAGACTCCGATTCCGAACCAATATTTATTGATTCCAATTCCATGGTCGTGGCTGATATATAATGAAATGAAATTCATTGTTTATAATTGAGGAACAAAAATTGAATTTTTTTTATTTTATTTTATTTCTAGAACAAAATCAGTTATAAGATTTGAAATCCAAACTTTGCGACATTTTTTCTATCATTATACCTCTTATTCTAGCACTAGCAACACTTGAAGCCACGTATGTAGTTAGGAATAGCAAAGAGTTTCGGTGAGATTTTCCTAGGCTTAGTAAGTTCTTCATTTTTATTTTTTTTTAATTTGAAGATCATTAGGAAATTTGTTTAATAACATTGAAGTACAAATTGAATTAATTTTTAATATTTTCGGAGGTTCATTACTTCCTCAATCGCAATAGTTCTATACATTACACACACACACATACACACACACACACAAACATTTATTTAAAACTAGAAACATGGGATTCTGAACGCCAGAATCTGAAGCCTAATGCACGTCTGTTGATAATTTTCACAGGTATACATATGTTCTTCATCTTCCCCTGAAATGTGTATGACTTTGAATTCCTTGTTATTTTCCCTATATTATCTTTTTTAATATTATGAATCTTGAAAATTTTCTACTTTTTAATGACACAAAAAAAAAAAAAAAAAAAAAAAAAAAAAAAAAAAAAAAAAAAAAAAAAAAAAAAAAAAAAAACAAACTACCACAGCAATTTATCTCCTCCTCTTAGACTTCTTGAATTAGATAGTCCTCGAGCTCTAAGTGTGGTTGGCATCTTCCTATATGTTAGTTTACCTAGTATCCTCAGTTTTCCACTTAAACAAAGTGAGCTCCGTACTAAAGTGTCTTAATTTTCCGAAGATGAAGTCAAAAGTTAAATTTTGCAGTTTTTAATTGCACTGAATTTTCAGTCTCTCTCATTTGCTTCTTCAGTTCAAGTTTAGTAAGTTAACATAGGTAGTTAGCTTAAAGGGAAAGCTTTGTTAGGACTATATAAGCTCATTCAAATGATAGTCAGGTATTGCATTAAAGTATTTTACATTCATCTTTAACACAGAACACACAAAAAACCACTTGATAAACCTGGGAAGATGCCTTTAAGAACCTTTTCAATACGAGTAGCGGCTAATATAGTTTCCCTGAAGGCTACTGGTCCTATAATGCCGTTTTTTTACGAAATAAATTTTTTGAATAATTATTCGATGTTACATGCCAAAGAGGTTTATTTTGCAAATTTGAATAATAATTTTCAAAAATGATCATGGGAGAATTTTGCCTTAGCTCTAATATGCACGTACAAGCTGGTAACGTGGCCAAATTTAGAAAGGCAAGGAACTCTAAACAATAATATGTAAATGCCAGGGGCATTCTAATAACTAATCAAAATATCATTATACATAAAGCTAATGAATATTTCGTTTTTCAAGGACTATTCAAAAAGATATTTATTGAAGATATTTACACACACACAAACATCATAGCTTCATTTAAAACTAGAAACTTGGGATTCTGATCACGAAGTGTTTTTCGTTATAAGACTAAAAAGAAAACCGACTAAGGGCAAATTACCTTACTGGAAGTCACACAAAACTGTCATTATGACCTTACCATATTAGAACTGAATAAATAATTGCTAGTCTTGAGATCACCAAACTCTCCTTAATAAAACGTATCAGCAACGAGCAAAACATCACAACAGAACTCTCCTTCGGAGTTATAATGTCTTATTTTCTTCGTTGATGATTACATGTTTTATGTATGTAGATATATTATTTATATTAATTATATGGAAATGGAAACATGATAAGACGTGTAAAATATTTGAAAATTAAATATCGTGGAATAATCGGTAGACCGACAGAGTCGCAAGGCAAGGGGCTTATCCTCCTAGGATAAAGGAATGCTCGTGAGGTAGAAACTTATAAAAATGGCAGTTATACCGTCTATTCTCTAAAAAATATATCTCGAATAATTTGGGTTTAGGGAACATCGAAATATTGTCCTATTCAAAGACATATTTGCTAATTAGTTGTCTGAAAAAAGGGTTAAGCCGATTTTAAAGTTTCCTCTCACCAAATTAAGCAATGTTAGATCTCTCCAAAATAATAAAAAGATTATATTATTTTAGATTAAATATTTTATTAATGATAAATCATCCTGTTCCAAACGAAGACAGTTCCTATAAGAAAGTCAGAGTTCTGAACTACTGAAAAATACTCTGAACAACACTTCTGAAGGTTGAGTGATTGGTAGATTACCTATATAGTATATACTAATATCATCTTAATTCACGATAACGGAACAACGTAAAAAGTCTACAAATGTTTTTGAGCTACGAAATCTGAAGCCGGTTGTAGCCAATTGAGTCACCCTCGATTTGCGCGACTACCGCTATCATCCCTCTTGTTACAAATAAAACTAATGATACAAATTAAAATAAATTATAATATACTAAATTATCTAATTTTCAAAAGATAAAAAATAATTTAGACTCTCATATAATAATAATAATAATAATAATAATAATCAATAACTAATATGAAATCGATTTTACATTTAAGAATTATAACACATATATCCCACCCCTCTCACCAGAGTACAGTACAACACAGATTTCATGACTCTGCGACACTAATTACTCAACTAATCATCTAACTCACCCACTAAATCCACTAGGTTTATTATTGTCAACACTCGCAACTTAAAATTACTATATAAATTTCAGTAACAATAATTCAGACTAGCTACAATCGTGCCTTCACAAACAATATAAACATTAATACATTTGCACAGTTCGTTTTGGTGCTATAATCGCCTTTTTTGGAAGTCATCTAACAAATATCAATATAGTGTAAGTTTATAATGCCATATTTAAAGTTTCTAACGTAAAATGAATGTGCAAAATAAATTTAAAATTAAATTTAAACTTTTGTCTACATCTGCTAAATTAAAAAAAAAAACTTTATGTTATTCCGTCAAACCCGCTCTTAATAAATCACTACCATATTTAATACCTACAAATTAATCTCTATTACTAATTCCCCTTGTAAAAATCCCCACATCCTATCCCCTCTACTGACTATCTTTTCTTACACCGAACACATGATCCTCATACATAATGGCGATATCTTATAACATATTTTCCCTCTTCTTCCATTTCTATGGTATAATTCGCATTAAAACTTAATTATTCGACTATACATATTTCTTAAACATAGTAACTTTTTTTTGCGCGCAGGCCTCAGACGAATTTCCATTTACAGTTTTAGCCATCATTTATATAATATTATATATATATATATATTATACTTTTCATTATACTATATATAATTATATATAATTAATTTATACTATACTACTATTTCTATATACTATATTCTTTACTATTTAACCTTTCATAATTCAAATAAATCGCTTTATTCAACATTCATATGAAGATTCACACTATTTCTCCTAGCTTCTCTAATAATAAACCAAGTATGTCTAACTCTCATCTTTTATTTTCCTTCGAATATCATTTTCTGTTTTCCCATAATATCTTTATAATTTACAATACACATCTAAGTTTAAACATTTGTATCTATTCTACTCAACAATTTCCTTTAATTTCTTTTCCTTCCTTGATGTATATCTGAACCCCAAATGTGGTTTATCTAATTCAAATTTTTCGCATCCTCATGCTTGTTGTGTCTTCGAATACTCTGAAATCTGATCCAGTTTAAGACGTAATAACCTGATTGGTCCTTTATCTACAAGACTACCCGATATATAACCAATTACAAAATAATATTCAATTTTAGATATTGAAACTTTATAAAGGTATTAAATAATTTTACAGTACATACAGTAAATATAAATACATACATAATAATTACTATATAATAAATAAAATATCATAATAATAATTATATAATCAATAATAAATCTAATATATAATAATCATAATAATAATTCACTCTATATACCTAACCTAACTTAACATATAATATAATTAATAATATATACTAATTAAATATATATAATAATAATCAATCAAAATAATTAAATAATTATATAAACTAATAATAATAATCATAATAATAATAATAAATAATACTAATAATAAAATAATAATATATACATATAATATATATATAATATATAATAATAATAATTACATATAATAATATCATAATAATAAAATAATACTGATAATAATCATCATCATCAACTAATGATGAATTCGAATATAATAATAATTCAACACATAAATACAATCATAATAATAATAATAATAATAAAAATAATTAATAATAATTATCTTAATAATATATAATAATAATATATTATAATATCATTTATAAATATATATTAAAAATCATTCTCAAATTTATCATTAATAATAATAATTTTATAAAATTAATATTATATATCAACTAATTATTACTGAATACATTCACATAACTGAGGCAATCACATAAGTGATTAAATAATTAAGAATTCACGTAATATCTATAACAATGTTTAATTACTCACTAATATTGAATCAGTTATTAATACATCATCAACATTTAAAATTAAATTACAATAGTTCTAATGGTTATAGCTCTTATTCACCCAATCTATCACAAAAATACTTTGAGGATAAACTCTTTGCTTGCTTGAACACCATAAATAATTATATACACATATATAATTATAATAATAATCACTAATAATAATAATAATAATAATAAATAATATAATTAATCAATTCATATATATAATACATCTATATATCTAATATATTAATATCAAAACTCTCAACAGTAAATACTGAGTTAATAATTAATCAATAATCAATAATCAATAATTAATAATTCCATATATATCACTAATATAATTACAAAAAACAATAATCATAATCTAATAATATCATAATCTTAACATAATTAAAATTAATGAATTATATAAATTGAATTAAAGATAATAATAATATTACTTTCATATCATATCAAATAATATCTATATAAATCAAAATAGCATCATAATACTTCAATAATAATATCTTAATAAATGAATATAATTCTCATATAAATAATAATCCAAATATAATAATATCTAATAATAATATACATAATAATTACATATATATATTATCTTAATTAATATAAAATATATTAATATATTAATATAATAATTAAATATAATTATATAATAATAATACATATTATATATATATATTCTAACTTAATTATATATAATAATTTATATAATAATTTTATATTCTATCTATCCTCTAATAATAATAATAATCTCAATAATAATATACTACTAATTAATGATAATTATAATTTATAATTAATAAATTAACTAAATAAAATAAATAAATAATTGCGACAAATACAACAATATTAATCACATCCCAGTTATAATCACAATTGCAACTAAAATTACAATAATTTCAGTACAATTATAATAGCTAAAATTACCCTTTATCTTTACAAACATAAAAATTCATACTTTCTACAATCTCAGTAACTATCGTGATTAACAATTTATCAATCTCATATTAATATCAATAATAATAATAATAGGTATCTCAAGAGCAAAATTTCATTATATAGAAAGACCACGAGGTACTTCAGAAAATATATTAATTTATTGTGTTTACAATACGGCAAAGGTCATTACGCCAAACAGAGGCAAGAAATCTGAGACTGCAATTTTAACATATTAGAATATTTTAATAACACACATTTAATTTATTAAAGTACTCGTATCAGTTGTATGTAATTATTTTGTGTCCTTTGACTACCATACCACAATAAGACCACTAAATATTGGACACTTTTACCCCATATATATAGCTACAGCTAACTCATTCCCTTGGCATAATTATTTATATATATTAATAGAATACGACTCCAACTGAGGCAATCTGATTAATCTATAGACATCGTAGTCCCTTCCGTCGTACTAAAAATATGATCATACTTACTTCATTCAACCATACAGTTTTAATAAGCACAATTCTTATAAACCATAATAATCCTATTAAAGTATATCAATCCATATGAATGTAACTTATTGATGTACTACAATAAGTGTACATAACTCCAACCATACATAAAATCCAGCACACGACAAACGAATTGCTGCAACATGACGATATAGTACAATACGCTATATATCAGTTACGCAGTATCTACATCTTACACTTGAGAACATTACTAATCTTCCTATTTCACCATACTTCAACTTATATAGTTCCTCCTCCAAGATAATATAATAACTATTTATGTCTAGTATACATATGTTATGTAATACTATATAATCTTAATGGTTTTCTTAATCATAGAACTAATGTGTTATCTAATCATACTCTATATATACGCCTACTAACCTCACTATAATATATAATCCATCAGATAATTTAATAATATATTAATCTATCCCTTATATTAAATACACTAACTCTACACTATAATAAATATAATACATAATAGCTAATCATATTAACTATCTACATAGATGATAATCACTTTAAGATTCGCAATATGAGTTATATATGATCAGATAGGTGCTCAGATTCACCCTGGAGTAATTTAGATTTGTAATATATATTACGGTAGACTGATACTAACTATTTCTTATTAGACGTGAGTCATCAAGTCTTTTTAGAATCGCCTCTCTTTTCTGATAGCTCACTGAAACGATGATTATCGATAAGAGTCAATTTTCACGGTTTAGAGGATGATCTGGTCCTGTCGACAATTATGCGCAATTTTTATTGATTAACGATGTTTTGCCTGCTTTGTAGCTGACGCTCATTGAGATTGGACCTATACTCAACTTTAAAGTTAGAAGAAGGCGTGCAGGTGCATGTATTACTGCTAACCACCTCGGTATATCGTGATATTCTCTCCTCTTAGGTTCTATATGAATTTTCTACGAGCCCTTGCTTGGTTGTTGAATGAATAATTAGCTAGCAAGAAGTCACATGCACTTGTTTAATGATATGACTAAATTTTAATGTAATCTTCTATTTTCAGGAGTGAATATCATTCTAGCAATGTACTTTGAACTGCAATATTCTTTAGGTTTCTTGAATAATAATTGTGTATGGCTGTAAAAGTCTCTTGTTAACTTTCAGCTAATGAGTTGCGACTAAATTCGCTTCTGGGTTACACTACCATGGGTGAATTCTAATCTTATGAATTACTTGTGGTACCCTTTCTCTCGTCAGTATCACGAAGACAGTAGCAATAAGTGAGGGTGATAATTAGTTGCATATAGATATAATATCTCTCATCTCTCATTCTCTCTAAAGAATGTCTCTCACAAGAGTGTTAAACAAATTTCTTAATTTTATTCAGCTATTATAACATCTGTATCTCTGTGATAATCTCGAGTACAAGCGTCAAGCCTTTTGTTTATATTTCTTTTACACTTATTCGCCTTCTCCAACTCTCTATTCACCGACTTGCTCTAAGTCCTGGCCATTAGCACATGTTACTTTTCTAGAGTGCACGTCTCCTGAGCTATTTCCAGTTGCAGTCGAGTCATATTTCATTATTTTATGAGCTTTTGTACACATCCTTTAAGTCGTGTGTTTGGTTGCCTCCGAACATATTATGTGAAGGTCTGTTCTTCATTCTCAATATTATCTAAAGATACGCTTATTCTCGCATCTACTTCCAATTTCCATTATTTATCGTTACATTGCTGTCTACGCTTTTGCTTTATCCTAGAGTAGTGAGTGAGATCTCGGCAACGTCTGTCATTTTATTAAAACTGGGAGTCTCTTTCGTAAGAGCTAGAGTATAATTTTTATTCTAAGCGTGAGGACCATTGAACTCCAGATATATTTGCTATATCTATGACCGTAATATAAGAATACGCGTCCTCCTACTAGAATTCAATGTTCCCTGGGGTACGTGCCCGTAATTGATGTTTGTAAGCTGTGGTCTACGAATTAGTTTCATTTCATAGTCTTTACGTCATTTGTCCGATCCTCTCTCTAGGCTTAGTAGCTAAGCTTCTTTTAAATCGCATTCGTCAATAGTATCTCGTCCCCTTTCAATGTTCCCATTCGCTTTTGCTCTTACATTTCTAACCCTCTCCAGAGTTGGCTATAAGGAACCGCCTTTGCTTTTTCCCACTAGTGCACATTTGCAACTCGTCAACCGCACACTCGTTTTTGTGAAGAGTCTACATATAGTCGAGTCCCTTCTGACGTCACGAGGAAGAGTATGGTCTCTTTATTTCTTCTTGTCATCTTTGCTCGCTGTTATAAAGTTTTCTTCCCCTCCACAGGTGTAACGGCTCTTAACGACTAGTAGTGTGACATTCGAGGTCAGTTTCCTGTATACACACAACCGGTGTCGCCTTCTAAATCCAAACTCTCGTCGACACACACGCTGTCTAAGAATACGTCGTTTGTTCCGATATTATCAATTATCTCTGTTCTCGTTACTTTACAATTCATGTGTCGTATTGATTATGTACTATATTCCTTCAACATATTTGCAATACACTGAATCCTGTTGTGTTTTGACTTAATAGCTATTAGGGTATCGTAATTTTTTCCTCTGACACCAGAGACAAAAAGGAAGTGCGCGCACATGTGCTAACGAAAATACCTCAATCCCTTGAACAAGTGTTCTTTAAGAGGCGCTTGGGCTATTATGTCTCGGCACGCCGTAGTTTTGAGGCTCCGCGTCGATTATGGGACTCAGGCACATGAACATCAAATTTTTATGTTCTTTAAAATCCGTGCGATTCATCCGAAATGCCTTTTATCTTTAGAACCCTCAAGCTATTTCCGCGACACCGTAAGTGCGCGAATACAAACGGCACCAAATGTGACGTCTGTGTCAGGTTCTGCGACAGAACACCGTTTTTTTCATATGCTGTTTGTCTTTCAGATTTGCTTTACCCACTTTTTACGAAGTTATTATCGCACCTGTCTAGTAGTGTTCGTCCGCGCATCCCCCTTGGTTCTCCTCTCCGGGTTGGCGGACTTTTTCAACACCCTGACCTGGTTGTTTACATTTCAGGTTTTCTGTCCTTCTCTCTAGTTATCCTATTGACAGTTCTGTTCTCTCTTGTTATTTGTTAGTGTTTTGATTTACTATACATATTAGTATTTCAGAGACAATTCCACGAGCTCCTTACCTCTAGGAGAATCTCTTTGTTTGCAATCCAGGAATCCCTCCTGTTAGACGTACGATGTGGGGTACTCTTTTGTTCGCATTTTACTTTAATATCTCCCGCACATATTAAATTGCTTCTTATTCATACTTCGTTTCTCATATACTTTGGAATGGTAGTAAGCACCCGCGGGACTCAGGTCCTTGTGCTGTTTAATTCAATATGTGTTTTCGGTAGATTCGGTTTACATTGCGGTGTTTCTTCGGTTCTGTAATAGATAATTTTCGCAATATCGCTGGTTGTTTAGCCAATGGGTCTTTTTGAACATTCTTTTAGCATCAATTATTATTTTCGTTTATAATAGGGATAACTTACGCATTCGTTCGTATGAATTTATCTTAATATTCTGTTTACGAGCAGTAAGTTTCGAATTTTGTCCGGATGCCAGTGTTTTCGCTTGTATGTGAACTAAACAAGTCTAATTTCATTCTAATTTTATTGTTTATAAGTTTACTTCTCAGCCTTTTGTGCTAATGTTTCACCATTACTAGCGCCTGTATTTTTATGGTGGTTGAAACTTTGAGTTTTATTAATATCAATTTTTTTGCAATCGATCTATGGAATAAAAGTGATCGGACTAACTCACTTTTTATACGTAAAGGCTTTTAACTCGTTCAATTTTCAGGTTCTCTCCCTACTACGCTCTGTATTTATTAAAGACGGACTCTCTATTTTCGTACAGTATGGTATTGGACACTGTAGTGTAAGCGTGTTATGTTAATTCTGATCGAAAACCTTAATGATAACATTTAAGGTTCTTGAGAGTCAAAGTTTGCCTGATTTCTGTAATTGTTCTCTCTGTTGGAAGAGATCAATAGTTGAATCATCATACCCCGCAATTATTTAACTTCTTATACGAGTTCAAGGCAAGTCTAGTGTTTTTCTGATTAATGATCTTAAAGTGTCATTTATGAATCTCTCTCGTTTTTTTATGCTGAATTTGGTGTGGGTCTATAGACTCCATTTACTGACAATTATTATTTACTTTTTCGATTTTATTTTACGTAAGTCCTAGTTGCTCGGCCTTACCCATGTTTGAGTTGACAATTGTAAACTTACTTACTATCTACTCTATATTCAAATGGTGAATAACGTTTCATATGTAATGTCAATTTTTTAACGTAAAAGTGAAACTTCTCTAATCACCTTCCCTAACTCCCGTCTTTGTTAGATCGAAATGCACATGTGTTTCCAGCACACATCCAGTGGATTCGGTGATATAACCCTTTGTATGTCATTCAGTGTAGCATGTTTTCGGTCTAGACGTACCCACTCGTATTCCTCCCGGCCCTATGGTCCAACCTTCTCGACTTAATGTGCACCTTGGTATAACTTATGCACTACAGGCGTATATGATTACAAGCCCTACTCATCGTGCCCGTTGATCTCTTTACATTGGGCCCTTTCTGGATTCTCGTGTGTGTGCTGTGAGGTTGGATGTAACGAGTGACCCCAAGCGGCTCCCACGATTCTGAGTGGTACTTTCTTGTTTATGTCTATAAACGTATTTTTGTCCCGGGCCCATAGAATTAAGCTACCATTCGAAGGATGTTCTACTTTCCTCCTCTTTGGACGTTACTAAGTTTGTAGCAGTGACCTAACACTCGCCCGCCAGTTTTGCCTCTGTGCACGTGTGATTGACTTTGGTGTATCCTTGTTTTCCTTTTTGTCTCTTTTCTATACCGAACCCCTCTTCTCTACGTAAACTATAGGTACTACACCCCGCCTCCCTCGCTTTTATGCACCATTTAGCACTTATCAATGTTTGCCAATGAGCCTGCCCATAAACGCCAACGTAAAAAACCAAACTATCTCTACCTCTGGACCAGTGAATATTAAACCCGTTTGAATCATCCAAATTTTTGTTTATACCATAACCTGTCTATCCGCAGTTAGATACGTGACTACATGCGACATTGTTTTAATTCAGCGACCCACTCCGATTTTCATGTAATTCAGAAACAGTTTGAAAACATTGTGTAAAAAAGGAATAAACTACGATCTATCTCATAAAAACTAATACTAGACTACCAATACAAACCTCTAGAGAACTACTCAAAATACATTAGACTCAGAGATACTAATTAATCACACTCTAAATTAATAATTATATAATATATCATTTAATTCAATTGTTACGACTAAAGTACGATTTTATTAAACAATTACACTTTAATTTAATTTAAAATAGAGTTTGATATAATTTTTTACAATTTTTGAAACAGTATTATTAAATAATAATAAAAGACTTTTATATTATATGATTATAAATATTTAATAATCAATAAAAAAAGTTAAGAAATTGCACACAAAATCGCATAGGAGTTATAAAAACTGCATACCGAAAGTGAAACAAGACGTATTCTCTCTACGCTTGGTTTGCAAGCTTCTTATGACTTTTAAAATTAATATAAATTAATATAGTTATGCTAAACATGAGAACCATGGAGCGAAAAATGTATATATTACTCACCTGATAATAATCATTTTGACGATACCATACATGAAAAATAGATGATTAAATTCCCTACATAATTTAATTATGTAATTGCATATACATTAGTTGAATCTATCGATTATTATAATAATAAAGTTATATCTAAACAAAGGAACATCACTAATCATGATTTCATAAAATCTGTAAATAATACCATAATAATAATAATAGAGTAATAATAAAAATCATTCAATCGAAATATAACTAACAATAACATTAATAATAATAATTAATAATAATACATATAATAATAATAATGCTGGCAAAAAATACATAAAAAAAATAATAAAAAAAATAATTTATTATTTTGATCCGAATAACATTCTTAGCATCAGATTTCATAAAATAATAATACAATTAATAATAATAATCCAATAAATATATAATTATTTAATAGATTAATAATACATAATTAATACATATAATAATAACTAATAACAACATTCACATAATAATAATATATAAATTACACTTGCCAGAAAAAATAAACAAACTTTATTATCAAACTAATAAACTATAAATAATAATCAATAATAATATACATAAAACAATACTATAAATGTATAAAGTTAGAGATTTATAATATAACATTTATCATGTAGTCCGATTTAATATAAGACAAATATTGTGGAGGCAATTTATAATATGTACCAAAGTTAACACAGATATAGTGAGACCCAAGGTGTTAAATATTCACAAACATCACTAATATAAGTGCCAGATCCTAGTGTGTATTAATACTACAAGATTTAAACTCATTTTATTTGATACCGAGGATATATAATTATGTCGTTCATTATGATGATCAATTTAGAGTCGAAGTAAATATTAATAACGCTTTGTTAAGCAAAATCATTATATGCATTAATATTCACTTTGCTTTCATGAAGTTGTTTAAACAAAATAGATCTGAGTATAGAATAGATAGACTAGATAGATAGTGATAAGATTACACGTGAACGATAGATTATGCAATTAGATAGAAATAGATCATGATAGATAAATACTCATCTAAGATTAGATAGATAGATTAGGATTAGATATTAATGATAATGACATATGCCATCTAGCATTCAGTTAACTTATATCGAAATATCGCTATATGACAATTTATCATGACATATGCAATTACGCACTTATGAATTAAGATAACTAATATGAATATGACTAGATGATAGATCAGGTATACTGATCCTAGAATAGATCAGATTAGATTCGATAATGACTACGTAAATCCTCACTCTTCTAAAATTGGATATATGAAAATTAAAACACATAAAATTGTTTAGATTTATGTATGATACTTGCACTATGATGAGTACCCTAGCATAGAATAGATTACCTAGAACTCATAAGTATTAGATCTTAGATATAATAAACTAATTTCCTATGAGCAATAATTTAATTGAGATACGGTGAATATACATATTTAAGCTTTTTTATCATGAATCAATTAGGGTAACTGCAATTATCATTATACATTAATTCCATCAAAGGATAATATCTCTAATTTATAAGGTTAAGCTATAATAAGTAAAAATATACTTAATATAATCGTATTTATGTTAGTAGTATCTCTTTATCTATGAATCCCTCTTTACTATGTGCTGTCCACGTATAATTTAATATAATATTCAGTTGTGGCAAATTTAGAGTTTCCAAAGCGTCTCTATAACGAGATAATGTATTGGATCCTACCCTATATATATAAAGCGTGATATTTAATTATCTCCCTCCACACTGCTTGCTTCCCTCCGTGCGCGCCTCTCTGGGTGTGGTATTAGAAGACGTTTATATCGCGAATTCTTCGTCGCATTCGAGGCGACTTCTAAGTCCCAATCTTTGTTTTTTCATCAACTGTGGTTGTTGCATACCTCTTGTGAGAATTCCTAAGCGGTCCCGCGTTGTCGTACGGTAATCCATTCATTCATTACGTCTAAGTATTGCTACACCGGCGCTCACAGTTTAATTATTCAATCTACATGGGGATCCAGAGCACCGGTATGCTTACGGGTCGCCTTCCCCTTCCTTTGTGTCCTGTGAGTCACAGATCAAGATTTCGATATATTAGAGATAGCACTTTTGAGGCACTCTACCTTGATAAGATTTTAAATAGTTACTTTCATGCTAAGATTTTAGATAGATTACGATATGCATTATGATAGTATTAACCCGTGTAGGTTGCGCATGATCGAGATGTGGGATCGAATGATTTGGATGCTAGTTTCTGATAATTATAGTTTCAAGTAAAGTATCTTCAAAAGATTCATTGTAACCGATTATGAGAGATAAGTGTACTTTGTGGTGTTTGTAGGGTAGAGCGAGACGAGAGAGAGCAGCATGACAGTAGATGAGTACGATGAGGAGAGAGAGAGAAGAGAGAGAGAGAAGAGAGACGAGCAGAGAGAGAGAGAGAGAGAGTGTTGTGTTGTGAGAGAGGAAGAGAAAGAGAGAGGGAGTGAGAGAGAGTCGAGAGAGAGAAAGAGAGCATGGGAGAGGAAGAGAGATAGAGAGAGAGCGAGAGAGTGAGAAGAGGCGGAGAGAGAGAGAGAGAGAGGAGAGAGAGAGCGAGAGAGAGAGAGAGAGAGGAGAGAGAGAGAAGAGAAGAGAGAGAGAGAAGAAAGAAGAGAGAGAGAGAGGTGAGAGAGGGTTGGAGAGAGAGGAAAGATCTGTGTGACTTACGAGAAGAGAGAGACGAGTCGACGAGAGTGTGAGAAGAGAGATAGAGTGAGATCAAGAAAATAAGCTTTGAAAACAAAGTTGGTAAGAGAAAGAGAAAAGGAGTAGAGTTAGATCAAGAGCTAATGTGAGAGAGATACAGCTGTGGCGAGAGAGAGTGGGAGGTGGGTAAGAGGAGAGATCTGCAACGTGGCGAGCAGAGTGACACGAGACTTACAGAGAGTAAAGAAGCTAATTAACTGAACGACGGTGAGTGTTTTGTTTTAGTGTAATATATAATACAAAAAACTTTGTTATATACATATAACTTTATTTTGACAACGATTATCAAAATCTCTTCGTTCAACTTAATATTATAACTATCTACTATTACCTACTCATTACATACTCTATACTTATATATAATACTCCTCAATATATAATATCCTTTATATGACACCAATTTAATAAACTTATATTCTCCTATATATACCACAGTAATTTAATATCACTATATGTCTTCACAATACTACCTAATCCTTATATAGCCGGAGTATTATTAAGCTCAGATAGCTCATATTGAGTATAATATCATTATATATATTAGACTTATATACTTACTACTTTGAGCAATACTCTAAGTACATGTGAGTCACTCTATCGATCATGTAGTCATACTAATAAGTTGATAGATACCTGCTTGGATTTATCTATATACAATATCACCTATATTCTATATTTCTACTATATAGAAATACAATATCACATAAAATTCCTTCTATAATATCATATATATATACGCAGTATATATCTATAACCTATATATATCTCCTCAAACTATATTATTTATATACTCCATTATTACACCCTACACTACAATGAGTATTTACTTACATTTATATCTTATATAAATATTATCAATCCCTTCATTTATTATTTATAATAACATATATGTATATATTTATACTAATTAGAATATATATATATATAAACACCTACATAAGTATACTATCACATTGA
>JABUQX010013953.1:57500-76446 GCA_015478945.1 Trachelipus rathkii
TAGGCAGATTCTCCTTACTCTCATTCTTAACTTTCGTGCTTCCTTCCAGAAAAGCTTCTATTCCCTTGTAAGTCCCATTCCTCTCCTTTCCAAACTGTTATTTACCTCATTTTCCTCCTAAGTCTGCATATTTTAATCTTCTATTTTTCCTCCTTTATTAATTCTAAAAATATTTATTTTGATACTCATATTTTAGTACACTCAACCAAGCATCTTTTTTACTTTTAACCTCTTGCATCTCCACTTCATTCCACCATACACTGTTGAGATTCATACTTCCTACTTTATAGCACATCCACATATTTCTCGTTGCGCTACTAACAAAACTTCCATCATTTGTGTCAAAGACTTGTTAGTTTCATCTTGTTCACATTCAATTGATTTAATTGCAAGCGTTCATTAAATACCTTTTCTTTATTGTACTTCGATTCATATTAGACACCTTAATTCTTTCCACTTTTTCCTTACTTCTTTCCTCTCCTTCCAAGCCGCATTTTTATTCTTACATAAATCAACATAATGACGCGACAGACCTCATCCCCCCTCACTGATTTAACATCCAACTCACACTTCAACATCTCCTTAACCAACAAAATCAATCATATTTTTACTTCGGTACCATCCATACCTATCGTATACTTATGAATATTTTTGTGTTTGAAGAATGTATTGCTCAACACATACTTCTTCTCTCACAGAAGTTAAATCATCCTCTACATCCTCCTTTTCTCCGTCACCAAATTTAACTGTTATACCATTCTCTTTTTAATCATATTCAACCATTTAGATGCAATCCAATCAATCTGAAAGTTCCCTCACCGCATCCAAAACATATTCAAATTATCCAATAAATTCGCACTCTCCTCAGCATTATCCTCAGGTGGACTATATGTTACTTTTCAAGACCTTTTCAAACTTAAATTTAACCATTAGGAATTCAGTACTCCACATAACAAAACACTAATAGCTCTGTGCACATATCACTATAGAATCGCAACTCCTTCTCTCCACCTCTCATTTCTCCACTCCAGAACACATTACACAAACATCTCTTTACCGTTTCCTTCATCTTGTTTTCAGTCAAGCGAGCTAATCAAATTACCCTTTCTAACTACTCGCATTCACCTCTTTTCCTATTCTCCTCAGAGATTTATTACCTGACATTCTCCATGTATCACAACCGATTCATACAAATTTTGATGAAAGATACAATGATGCTTACGGTGATCACGACTATATCCGAGACCTGCAAAAGCATACCTAGCAAGAATTAAGTGGCAGTGGCAGCTAATCCTAATTATCACTGTCCATTAGTCCTTCTACGTACACGCAAAACATATGCCTGTGAGCAATTTTTCTCGCCCACAACAGGATATAAGGTAATATCTGTAAGGTGTTTGTTGGAAGAGGGTATGTACTATGACCGCAAAGAGAAGGCGAATTTGGGGCATGGAACTGTCATGGGGAAATACCTCCACAACATAAGCTATGGGAGGGTATTCTCCATGCTTCAAGTGGACCTCTCTCTCTCTCTCTCTCTCTTCTCCTCTCTCTCTCCTCTATATATCTATATATATATAATATATATATAATATATTATATATATATTATATATATATTATATATATATATATTATATTATATATATATATATATAATATATATATATAATATTATATTATATATATATATATATATTATATGGTTATATATATATACATACTATCAAACAACATACATAACTACATATACATACATGACATACATACATATCAGACAGATTAAACTCTACGCACGAATAGTAGGTAGTAACTTCTATACTTTGTACTATACCAGTCTACAGCTTATTTTTCTCAATCAGATAGTAGACAACTTTGCACGAGCCAAGTAACCATGCTGTGTATTGGTGTACATACATATTATATATATATATATATCGGGTGAGGTCCTAAAAATACTTGGTGACTATGACTTCATTAGAATCTCATATCTATATATATTTTGTTGTGTATGTCTTGATGGTGTATCGTTGTCGTGGACATTAAATGTGGGCTGATGTGTAGGCGTATCATCAAATGGATGAATTGATGCAATGCCTTCACATGTTCAGACTCGCTATATCCCATTATTTATCATTTCATATTGGTGAATTATTAAATTTCGAATCAATGTGTTGTTTTAAACTTAACATTATTTACTGTTCTTGCTTTCTTTTTCTTTCTTTCTTCTCTTCAGAGAATTACTCTCGTTATGTTTACCTTGTCTCTTGCAATAAAGAAGAATAGTTGTCTTTTAAAGTCTTTATATTCTATCAATTTCTTATATTATTTATCTATTCTCTATCTCTCTCATATATTATTATTATATATAATTATTATATATTATATATATATGTAGTAATATATATATATATTATATATATATATATGCTATATAATATAGGTATATATATCATATTATATTACGGTAATATATATATATATTATATATTTTATATATATATAATATATTATTCTATAATATATATATAATATAATATCTATAATATATATCTGTATATATATATAACGGTAATATAATATATAGTATTATATATTATATCTTATAGTATATATATATATATATATATATATTATCTATATATATATATATTATATAATATATATTTTATATATAATATTTATATATATTTATAATATTTTATATATAGTATATATAATTATATTATATAAATATACTTATATTATATTATATATATTTATATATACGTATATATTATAGTTAATATTATATAATAGTTATTATATATACTTATTATTTATATTATATTATATATATATATTTATTATATTATATATTAGTATATATATATATATATATATATACTATTATATATATATATTATATATATATATATATTTATATATTATTAATCTATATATATTTATGATTATTATTTATATATTATTATTATATATATATAAATATATATATTATATATATATATAAGCTTATATTAATATTTGTCTTTCTCTATTTCGTCTTTTAATCTTTATTGCGCAACGGCTCGATTTCGTTCTCCTTTAAAACCAGTCTCAAATCCTACTATTTAAAGTTCCATTCTTCGAATTTGATGACAAAGAGGAAGCCAAACAGAAGCTGAATAATCTCTCTCTTAGATTATTTCGAAAACTTTCATGAAACACAATTTCTTGGACACCAAACAACTTATTCTGACATTTTTAGATTTCTTTTTCGTAAATCTTTTATACACACACACACGACACACACACGCACACATATATGATATATTATATATAATATATTTATATATATATAATATATATATATATATATATATTATATATCTATAATATATATATATATATCTATTATTTACTATATAGAAAAAAACATCAGAATCCTTCCCTCCCCCTCTAAAAAAAAACATTTCATTATAAGTCATTTTTTATTTACCCAATTTTTAATTCAACTCGAAATATTATTTTGAGTTAACAATCAACATTCTTTGCAAGTGGTTTTAATTCACTTTAATCTTGTTTGTTTCTATTTAAATCCTTTTTTCCTTATTAATCGAAACAGTGGTTAGAAGACAGCTTTACTATCGTGTGTAGAGATTCGTTTCCATTATGCATCAAAGAGAAAATTTCTTTGGCAAATATCGTCTCCTATTTCAGGCATTCTGTTGCAGCCATTTTCACACCCATGCTTCTGAGTTGAGGGTTAAAGGAATACTCCATGAAAATTAATTATTGTCCACAAACTTTGTTTGTCCATCTCCGTTATATATATATATATAATACGTATGTTATATATATAATAATATATAATATGATTATATATATATATAATATAATAGTATTTAGCATATCATATTATATTATATCATAATATATATTAGAATTTGTAAAATAATCTTATATATAAATATATTTGAATATATATATAGAATATATATATATTATAGTATATAGTATATAATATATATTATTAATATTATATAGAATAATATATATATATATATATATATATATATATATATATATATATATATATATATATATATATATATATGTATATATATATATATATATATATAGTATATTTAAGGATATATATATATATAGTAATATATATAGTATATTATATATATTATATATATAATATTAAATATAAATATATATATATATATATATTATATATCTATTGAGGTGATTAAAATGAAGTGTGAATTTCTTTTAACCTCGAATTTCTTGGATACCGATGTCATTTCTGTTTAATCTTGTTAATAAGACCTATGTTTCCAAAATTGTACCCAAAAGTAAATGTTAGACACAGGTCACTACCGTCCTTTCTAAAAATCGAATACTAAGTGGAAAATACATAATTTTTAAGGCCATGATTATTGCTAATTTGCATGCCACCCAGGATGTTGATGTCCCCTAAGGTCATTCATAACTCGCATTCATGCTAAACCAACTTTCTTTCTATTTCAGTAGATTTTGTTGCTTGGCAGTGATTGCGATAGTTTTTAATATTTTTAGCCTTGGCAATTTCCTTTCGATAGTTAGATACAACTTGTAGTAAATAGTTTGTGTTTTCATTGTTTTAAATCTTCACCCGCGTATCAATGTCTTCCATCTGGATATAAGTGTTCCTCATTCAGTTATTGTAATTAATAATAAATTTAAGAAGTTTCCGTTTAGAAGATTGAATGTAATTAAAAATTATCATGGCCAATAAAAAAGAATTTTTTTTGCTGCCAGGATATTTTATGCGAATTTATAGTATATCGGGTGTGCTGATTACAGAAATGACATTAGTTTTTTCAAGATTGGCTCTAGTTCTTGAGAAACAGGGTGTTCCATGATTTTACTCTTATGACAAATATCTTTTTAATGCATATTGTGTACAGTACACATCGTTTATTTCTCTTTTAAAGGGGCTTACCCTTATATATACTCTTATTTTTTTCTATTTCAGACACTATGAGTACTTCGCGAAGAGCCTGTTTGAAATAACCCCAATGTATTCTGCTACACTGTGGTGAATATTGGCAGGAGAACCAAAGAAGAAATCTTACTAACTTTGTGAAGCAAGCATATCTGGCATACTTGGAATGAAACTCGGAGAACAAGATAAGTCTTGGGCTCCCCATATGGTCTGTAAAACGTGTGTTGAAAATCTACTTCAGTGGAAAAATGGACGAGAAAAGGTTTAAAATTCGGTGTGCCTATGGTATGGTGGGAGCCAAAGAATCACACAGTGACTGTTATTTTTGTTTTGGTTAATGTGAAAGGTATCATTCGTTCAAAAAACGTAAATTTTGAGTATCCGGAATTTGGATTCAGCAATGCGAACTGTACTACAACTTCCGACGATGTCCCAATCGCAGTGTTCAGCAACACTCCAACCTTAGTGATTGTCTGATGAAGAAGATTCCAGATTTGTGTGCACACGCTGCAACAGATAGTGGTAGTGAATCATGAAGAAAGTACTGTCCTACACACACAGTTCTCCACAGGAAGAGATCAATGATTTAGTAAGAGAGTTAAGTCTCTCCAAGCAAGATTCTGAGCTTTTTAGCATCTAGACTAAGGTTGAAAAGAACTGTCTCAAGGCCGAATGTAAATATAACTTTTTAGGACATGAGAGAGGTACTAATCTCTCTTCATATTTACTATTGATAGGAATCGAAAAATACCTAGATATTCTGTAGGAACACCTGGACTCTCTATCCAAATACGGTTACCTAAATACAAACCAGAAGATTGGCGCAATTGTTTATGGATAGTTCAAAGAGAAGCTTGAAGTGTGGTTTATTGTACAATGGCAATATTTATGCATCGATTCCAATAGGTGACTCAACAAAGAGAATAAAGAAGGAATAATGAAAATATAAGAATGATTTTGCAGAAGCTTAGATATAATAATGAACACTAGTGGTCTAAATGCGTTGATTTGAAGATGGGCAACATCTTACTTGGCAGCAAAGCGGATAGTACTAAGTTCCCTTCTTTCATATGCATTGTGGGATAGTAGTGGCTAAAGAAGAACCAGGGGAAGAAGTTTGTATGGCCCTGCGACTGGTGAAAATATGATCTAGTATGGTGCATCAAATTCATTAACTGAACCACTGGTTGACAGGAGAAAAAGTTATTTTCCCACCATCCACTATCAAACTAGGACTGTGAAACACGCAATTTTGTTAGGGCCCTCGACAAGATTGTGAATGTTACAAAGTATATTTGCAGATTTTTCCAGGGTTGAGAATGGAGAAACTGCAGAGCTGGAATCTTTAGCGCCTTCAACATCGCTCAAAGTTCAGGAGGACAAATTTCATAAAGTCTCCATGACTGATATTGAAGCATCTGCCTGGAAAAGTTTTGTCTTTGGTTGTTCAGAACTTTTTTGGGCAACCATAAATCTGCCAACTATGTAGAACTTCGTACAGAAAATGCTTCAAGACTCAAAAATTTGATGCTTAATATGCTACGTAAAAGTTACTTTCTACTTAAGTCATCTAGATCGGAGTTCCCGGGGATAATCTATATGGATGTGTATGTGAGGAACAGGGGATGTGGTTTCCATCACAAGTATCTCAAGTTGATGGAAGATCAAGAATACCTAAGGAGAGATGGGATCACAACACATGATTTTCAGACTATTGTTGGAGGCCTTCTAAACGTGGATTGTCCACATCTGGCCACGAAGACAACCATATAGACATGCGATTTGTAATGCAGTAATTGTGATTTCATTGTACTGAATGAATGTTTTGACCTATTACATTTTATGTACTTACTCATTAACAATATTGATATATATTTTTTCGTGTTTCTTTTTTTTTTTTTGTGTTGGAATTACGTTTAAACCTAACATATAATTGGTTGTTCATATTATGTATTTTTGACCACTCTCTAGTGATCTCAAAAAACTAGAGCCAATCTAGGAAAACGGAGGTCATATTCAGAATCAGGGCAACAAGTAACCTATAAAATGACCTTCAATTTTTGCAGCAAAATCCTTGTGGCGTGAATTATCATAAGGTCAACTAAATTTAATTAAACTGCCCCTGAACAAATAGGCGTTTGGCTAGTTTAACTGACGTAGTCAATAACAACAGCTTTATTAGAAACTAATTCGGAAGATAAATATTTACATGATGCTGTATAAAAATTTTTTAATTATTTTTGCTCATTATTATTAAAATTTATTGGAGTATATTAAAAAGCGAAAATAAATTAAAAATTTCTTATGGATAACTATTTTAAACAATACAGACTTCGACACAAACATATTTCATAGCATTGCGTTTCAATGTAAAGTATATTCATATGCGATGTAAAGTATAGTATTTATTGAAGTAGTTTGATGAAAATTTAATCAAAAGCATATTATTTTCTACGCGATTTGAAGTAGTTCCTTCCAATTTCAATTATTTATTAATATTCAGAAGTTTCGTTAAAGATAAAATCTAATTTAAAAAATTATCATTTAGCAATTTACATAAGGTTTTGTAAGGAAAATAATATCACGGCACTAAATTAATTTGAGAAATAATAAATTATGATTGGGTCAATGAGTGATAGAAATATGGTTTTGATATAAAAAATTTCTGTGTACAGGAAAAGCTTCACTTCTCCTCATCCTGTTTTCTGTTTTCTTAGTTATCTTAAATTGCTGCTTAAACATCCAAATTTTCATGCAATAAAGTATTTTCGCCATCTATCTTGCTCTATGATATGCTCCATAAAAGTTTTTTTGTTTTCCTAAATTTAAAGTAAGCTGGAGGACTATATTTTTTGACGTGTTTCGGCGGTGAGTGGTTTCACGTGAGTTTTCTGGAGTTTTGAGACGAGGATTCATCTGTCCATCTTGGTCAATACGAGTAAAACTAACAAAGATTAGGTTTGTTTTCATTCCAAAGGAAGAGAATTTCATAAAGAATAGATTACAAGAGTGAATCATCTCGGTTATGCATTCTGCAAGCTACAAAGGACCTCTCATACCAAAGGAGTTATCATTATATAGGAAATCAAAGATGCACGATACGTTAGCGAAATCAGTAGCAAACGTATTTGTCATCCTAGCACCAAAAGTGCTAAAATATGTTCCTTGCTATAGTGTGGGGTTCTATTCTGCGATATAATCTTAAAAAATATAGCCAAATTTATTGAGATAAAAAGATGACTGGAGGAACCCAAAGGTGGAAAAAGTTTAACAGAAGGAGGAGAAGGACTGGAAGTTAAAATAAGGTACAGAATGCTTTTCTATCTCAAGAAATCAAGGAATCGATGTAGGGTAGTCTCACAAATCGCTTCGAATTATTGTAGGCAAGTTCGACAATTGTATCAGAGAACTAGAAGAAGTTCATTGGTCGGTGGTGACATCGATATCAACAAAATAATAATCTCCGAGTAGAATAGGAAAGAATAGAGAGAAATGTGCTCCAATTTGGATTTAGATTAAGATCAAAAAAATTTAGACTAGACAGAAGTAATCAACTGATTAAAAATGACAAACACGAATTAGCTCTTGATTAAGAATGAGTAGCCTAGCTCATAGTAGCAGAACTTCAAAAGATAAAATGAACTGACTGTTATATATGTAATATTGAATATCTGAAAAGGTCTGTAAACTCAAAAATTTGGGGAAAATACTCTATAAGTATAGATTAAGTACATAATAAACGTATTCATATCTTTTTAATTATTTTTTGTTGACAAAATTTCAAAATTTTTTGGGTGGCGGAGCCAGATAATAATTGAGGAAATGTTTTGTTTTTGAATTTGTGTGCTGTGAATGTCAATTTTTTGTTGTAGTATTTATGCAAATAATTTGACACATAGGAGACCAGATTAATTCATTTATAGAGAAAGGTATGACTCACTTACCTAATACTTTAATCATGACAAATCATAGGTAAGAGAAAAAAATTACTCTCATAAACATGTGGATTCCTATTTAATTAATAATTTTAGTTTCATTTTTGCCTTTAGTCTCTCGTTCATTTGTGTGGAGCTTTCTACAAATTATGCAATCTTTTAAAATGTTCTTAATACTTCTGCTTGCTCTAACATTATAGTATTTTTTATACACCGGATTGTCGAACAAAAGAAAAATTATAAGATATAAAATAAATAATAAATAAAATATTTCATTTGAAATTTTGGTTGTAAACCCACCCAATCCCAGTCCTCCCCCTCCGCCAACTAGTCACAGGATAATATATATATTATATAATATTATATATATATTAGAATATATACATAGTATATATATTTATATATACTATATGAATTCTATTTTCCTATTATATATAATATAATATATATATAGTATATTTGATAGTATACATATATATATATAATCATCTCCTGCTTCCCAACTAATGGGTAGGGTGCCCAACACATGCATCCGGGACTCTGGGCATGCATGAGCAATTTCTAGGTATAAATAATGTAGTAGCTGGACCCCAAACACCCAGCTAACATATATATAGTACTATATGATATTAATATATATAATATATATAATATAATATATGCTTATATATATATATTATATATTATATATATATATATATATATATATATATAATATGAAGAAAAAGAGAGATATGTATTAAAAAGAAGTTGGTTGTTCATGCTTAAGTTTTATAAGAGTGAATTTCCTGCCGGGAGTTTGGAGAAGATTTTTTTAAATAGCTCGAAAGGAAGCCGGTTCCCGTTGAAGATAAATCATCGTGTTAAAACAAATGAATTGTTGAGATATATTCATAATATTAATTCTCTAAATTTTCACCAAAAATGAACTCGGTAAAAAAAATATTGGAAATGTAAAATTGTGATTGGAGACTGAGAGTGTGCAAAACAAGGATAACGAAAAGGATTACTTATTGGGGGAGAGAAATTTTTATACAATGTAAAAGTAGCATTTCACAATTGTACTATAAACAATATTGCAATTGGCAACATTTTATTTTTATGGAATATTTATAGGAGGAAACACATGTGAAGGATTAACGAATGCACATAGCCTATTTATATATATATATTTATATATCTATATATATATATATATATATATATTATATTTTAAGAAATGGTATATTTTATGGATAGTAGATAAAAATTTCCTCTTTTCAAATATATTTTATAATATATTATATATATAATTACTATAATTATAATTATAATATCAATGACAGAAAGAAAAAATCTTTGAAACGCTTAAAACAAAGGAGATAGCAGAGTATTCTTTTACAACATGAGTGAAAAGTATTGTGCTTTGGAAAAGGTAACATCGAGCGAAAGCAATTCGAATAGGTTATTAGGTATATTAGAGTATAGGCCGACATGAGCAACTGATTGGGGGATCTAGTCTGTACGCGAGTCTTCGTACTTTCCAGGATCTAGAACTCCCGTGTAGAAAACGTGATTTTTTATTTAAAAAAAAAAACAAAAATTCTGTCGATGGACCATCGCGCTTCCAAGTATTGCCCTACTCTAGAAGGGCTCACTACGAAAGTGCTTGCTTGAATCGCCCATTTTTTCTGGCTTTTATCATAAATTTGATTTCAGTAAGACTTTTTTGGTAACAAGGTTATAAATTTAAACCCACGAAACTTCGTCTTGAATTTTGCTTTCAGCAGTCCAGGATTCGAACCCGGGGGTTTAGGGAATGAGGGAACAGAGTGATACCATTGAGCTGGACACCTTAAGCCTAAAATAGTGATGTTAGAGAACCATTCTTCTTTCAAATCTTTCAAGTGTTTTTCCTTAAGGTTCATGTTATATCATTAATATTATTCATTTAATGTTTTCTATGATTCTCTTTTATAATATTCTATTTTTATTACATGTTACCTTTCTTTAATAATGTGTACACTTTTGTCTGGAAGATCTAGACAAAAGTTCTCAACCTTGTTTTGGAGCCACGTCCTTATCAATCAAGATTTAAACTTCGTCAACCCATTGAGTCTTATATTGAAATTTAAAAGCTTAAATACTATAGTAAATAGTATAAATAAGTGTCGTAATTATTTAAATATTGCAGGGACTCTATTTAATTTTCTTTAAATCTGAAAACCCTATCGCAACCAAATTTTGTCATGACCCATAGTTAAAAACCATGTTTCATGTAAGAAATATAATATATTCATTTATTTAATTAAGTTTAAAAATAGAATTAGATTTCAATAAAATCTTGTCCTAACTAAATTTTTATCTTCTTTTTATTTTTCAATAAAGGATCACTTCTCACCGGCACTAGCCCTATTCTGGAGGGTGAAATTTATCTAGGTAATTGCTTATCGTCCAGTTTGATTCGGACTAGTGATATAACCACTAACCTATTGCTGCGAAATTTTTGCCATGCTAACGCTGAACCACGGCAGACTGCACATACAAGTATAGCAAACACACTCTAGGAATATCTATGACATAATATATACAACCATAATTGAAAGTAAAAAAAAATTCTTAAACATTCAAAGTTTAATTTAAAATAATATTAAATACAGCAAAAACATGATATTTATAAGACCATTCAAAATATTAATTGGATTTGAATTATGAATTAATAGGATTAACATTAACTGGCCTTTAGTTCTACTATTAAATTACAACAAATTCATTAATGAATCCAATGTAGAAAAAATAAATTTAATATTTCAAGAGTATTTTATAATACTAATATAGTGATACTATGGTTACGAAAAAGTCATTACACCACTACCAGGTTAGGTGTTTCTACACCACATCACAACTTACAAATAATTAAGAAGAGAATAATATCACTGTAAAAAATAGTGATAGACCATATAAAAGTTGCACAGAGGAGATTTAGTAAGAAAGCGAAATGTCGCTTATCAGCATGGAAAAAGATGTGCAAATCGAGAAATGATAAATAATACTGGAGAATAACTTGTAATGACATTCCGTATCATAGTTTTAATCTGCCAAAGTTAAAGGCTGCTCCTGATATTATAAACAGTAATAAATTATTATATTTATATATATAATTAATATTAGTTATATTTATATTAATATATTAATTATATATATATTATATATAGCGTATATTATATAAATATTATATAAGAAATATCTGATACTAGTATATATATAAATATATATATATAGATATAGTGATAATATATATATAATATATATATATAGATATAATATATTATATATAGTATCTATACTATATAATATTATATATTATATATATATATTATATAATATATATAATAATTATATATATAGTGTGTGTGTCTTAGTGTGCAGATGCGGTTCTTAGACAGAAAGATTGAGATAGATGATACACCATTAAATGGTCAAGACGTGTTTTGGGGATATGAATATATATAGTATAAGTTATTATATGTATATTGATATATAATATATAGATATATAGTATATTAGTATATATGCATTGACATATAAATACGCGTATAAAGCACAGGCTTGCACATAGAGTGTAAATAGAGTTATATATATATTTTAGGTTATATATAATATGCATATTATATATATATATATATATATATATATATTTAATATATATAGGTTACCGTAGCTTATACTAGTATTATATATATAATATAGTAAATTAATTATATAGTATTAGATACCACTGAATTAATCGCTATATATTATTTAAATACGGTTAGATATATATATATCTAGTATAGTAGATTAAATATAGTAGAATATTAATATATATAATATATATGTATATATATATATATATTATATAATTAATACAATAGATTGGAGTCAAATCAAATAGTTATGTTGGACAGTTATATAAATCTATTTTTATTGGAGTATAACCTTTTAAAACCACTCGCAAACTTCAGAAGCATGTGGGTGTGACAATAATGGCTCGCATGAACGAATGCCTGAAATGAGGAGTACGATATTGCCAGAAGAACTTCCTTCGTTTGATGCATAATGGAAAACAAATCGTACACACGATATAAAGGTGTCTCTCAACACTGGTTTGCTATAAATAAATGAAAGTAACGCGATTTAATTAATATGAACACAAAAAAGATAATATATGAATTAAGCTCGCTGCAAAGGAAAGTGTTGGACGTTGTATAATCGATAATATATGTATTAGATTTGAAAGACGTTAAAAATTGTTGCATTAATACAAAAAAAGACTTGATGTTTATAATGAATAATAGGTTTATTATTTATTGAGGTATATAGGGGTAATAATTTTCCTGATGAATTTTTATTTTTATTTTCCTTGGCATAACAACGTGAATCCATGGGGTAGCAGTAGAGGGTCAGCATACTTATTTTTTATATTTATTTTTATTTTTACACCTAACTACTCCATAGGTTCCTCATCAAACGTATATAATCTTATCACTTTTTTATTTTTTTTTATTTTATTTTCTTATCCGTATCAGTAACACCCAATACACTAATTTACCTATAGTTCGTAATTAGTACTATATATATATATAGTATATCGTATATATATACTAGACTATATATATAATTAACTCATTGATATACATATATTTGATATCTATGACTTGGGTTATAACTCAGGTACATTGAGGGCCTACCTTTTTATTACTTCGCCACGCTGGTTTATATTTCTGCGTTTTTCTATTTCTTGTGGTGCTTCCTGCTGCGACACATCGTGTCCCTTGTTAGTGGTGAGGGCATGTAGGAACTAGGCCCTGCGCGGACACATTCCACCATACTATGTTGCTAATACATAAGTTATATATTTGGTTTTGAGTGTCACCTTAGACCCTTTAACCAATTCCCCCCTCTCCTCTTTTCTTTTGTTCTTCTGTATCCCTCATACGTCTTTGTTTTTTTTCCTTTGTCATCATCAGCTGGATAATAGCTTCTTAGAGAGAAATTTCTCATGCCATTCGTGTTTTTGCCAGTCCTTAAACTCCTATTTCGCCATACGTTCTTTATATCATCAGAAAGTTTATAATGAGCTCACAAATGTTCCTTCGAAAAACGACAACCTTATAAAAAATCGCATATTAAAGAGCGAATCGCTTTAATAATCCACACTTTCGGAATCAGTTTTTTGTTATATTAATTACCTTATAATGGGTAAAAGATACCTTTTATTGCATTATATTTAGCATAGAGGACAAGATATAAGGTGAAGGATGTACAACACTTACTTGCACTAATTAGACACGAAGAGAGGATGGGAGAGAGAGAGAGAGGAGAGAAGAGAGAGAGAGAGAGAGAGAGAGAAGATGTATGATAAAGTGATCGATTTATTTGAGTTTTAGTTTTTGAGTTTTCGCAATTAATGGACGAGCAGATAAAGAGAGGGAAAATGTATTCATGTTATTATGACGCAAGATGTATCTAGAGTAGGAGAGATACCGAGAATGATGATCGAAGAAGAGAGAGAGACTTGACCAGGGAGAGTAGATGCAAGAGAGGAGAGAGCACGAATGAGAGTTATGCTACCGAGCAGAGCTCACAGAGAAGATATGAGAGAGACAAGAAGAGGAAGAAGTAGAGAGAGAGAGGAGAGAGAGGAGATAGGAGAGAGAGGAAGAGATGAGTGAGAGAGAGAAGGGAGAGAGTCAGGGAGTCTAAAGAAGATAAAGCAGATGATGAAGATGCAATTGAGGAGAAAAAGGGAGAAATGTTATTAGGATGAGCGACAGAGAGCACAAGAGAGTAAGTAAGAGAGACATGAAGTGATGGAGTTGGTAACTGCCCAATTTGATGACGATCGTCTGTAGAGAAGAATGAAATGTAGATAGAGATGATAAGAGATAGAGAGTAAGTGAGATGGAGAAGATGAGAGAGAAGAGATGATATAGAGATAGAGAGAGATTATGGAGAGATTAGGTGAATAATGAGAGAAGAGAGAGAGGAGAGAGAAGATAGAGAGTATATATTATATATATATTATAGTTACTTTGATTGGGTAAGGCTGTGTTTAGAACGGAATGTTGAGTGATATAGATTGCTTTTGAATTCGTGTTTGCAAATGTAAAGTACGGAAGTTTGTCGTTTATTATTATTTTATGAAAGTTGATAATTATATAAATGATGGAATTGTTAATTTGTATAATTTGTGGAATATGTATTGTTTAGAAAAGGAGTTTCAAGGAATTTATGTATATATTATATAAAAAATGAAACGAATATTCCTTGATCATACAACAAAAAGACATTTATAATAATTCAGGCACTTTTATAGCGGGTATAAATGAAGATTTGGAAAGGATTATATTGAACATTGTTTTTCACTTAAGGTTAATTAAAAATTCGCAATGTTGCTGTTGGGCAGTTAACCTCTTTACTTTCTATAAGAATCAATTTAAATGTATACATTGTCTGTGGGCCGGGTTATGTGCGATTCGAACCTTGTAATGGAAGTAGTGGAGTGATATTTATGTAATGTTGTATTTTTTATAAGAATTTTTTTTTTTTTTTTTGGTACTTTGCTGGAGAGGAGGCGTAAGGTATTGTACGAAAATTTTCTGTGAGAGTTAAACTCATAAAGTGTGTGTTTTTATAAAGGCTTTCCATATCGCTTCTAATAAATATGTATTAATTATCTCGATTAATTATTATTATTAATTATTATTATTAATTATTATTATTATTATTATTATTAATTATTACTATATTATTATTATTATTATCATTTAAATGAAAAATAAAATTAATAATTATATATTGATTACCATTATTTAATTATTATTATTTATTATGTATTATTATTATTTTGTTTTTTTATAAGATGTAAAAAATAAAAATTAATTTTGTATGCTTTTATGAATATTATTAATTTATTATTATCTATTGATTTATTATTATTATTATTAATATATTCATTATTTATTATTATTATTATTATTATTTATTATTATATATTGATTCATTATGTATTAGATGGCAATTACTACGTTGGGAAATGACACCAGTAGTAGGAGAAGTACATAATTAGGCTAACGTAAGCGGAATAGTCAAATATGCACCAAGGTCGTTAAGATCTTTATCCGTTACGCTATGCACCTTTCATAGAGAGTATTATTTAACTGGCCGGCGGCGCTTTGAGCCTTTATTGAACGCAATTGATACGCGCGGCCTTTTTGGGGGGCTTTTGACCTTTATTGACTGCCAAAATTTTTTTAGTGCGCGCATTGACACATTAGAACGGCATTTAATTGGCATTTAAGGCGCTTTTTTGGGGCGCCTTACCGCATTTTTTTGGCTGAAACTTAACAACCTATTGGTCTTGTCGGCATGGGTGCATTTTTTTGCCGGCAACTGGTATGTTTTTGAGACAACACAGGCCGTAATTTTTGAGAACCGCTATATTTTTTGAGACCCACCCTAATTTTATTCAGATAAGTATCAGGCCATACTATATTTATGGAAGAACCTGGAATTTGGGCTAACGCGACGCAATATTATTTTTGGGGGCAGAGCAACCAGATACATGCCTAATTTTAGCCAGCCGGCTACTTCGATGAAAGGCGTAGGCGGGGCGAATCAATATCCGGATATGGCGTCTTAGCAACCTAGTTGTAGCGTATTACCCTACATCAATTATCACCACCCCTGTATTTTAGCGCAGGCCAGCCGTAACATACTTTTCTGGCAGACGAGTCGGCGTCATTTATTGGCGGGCACGAGTACATTATTTCGATAGCTTCATATTAGCGGGGCATAGGCCGGGACACATTATTTTCTTGATTGTCTTTACCACATTTGTTTGACCACGAGAGAACTTGCAGGCAGATAGCCATTGGGTCTAATTTTTGGCGCGACATCAGGTAATTTTTTGGCCTTAAACGGCGCCTTCTGGCTCTCCATGGGATACAAGTTTTGGCCCGGCTACACGGTAACTTTTTCGACGGCAAACCATCTGTAATTACGCATGGGTCAATTTTAGATGGGCGCACTGGTAATTTTTGATGGGCTTGCGGCATCTTAGCGGGGGCTATATGCCGCCTATTATTTTGATGTCTCTTACGCTCTGTATTTGATCGGTCATACGATATTTGCCGCTAATTGATTTTACGTCAGTTGGCGCTATAAATAGCGTCGGGTACAATTTGACGGGGCCACATGGATAATTTTTGTGGTTGCTTCAGCATCATCTTTAAGGGCTTAGCGCATTCTAACACTACTTTATGAGGCAGTGCTTTAGGCCGCGTATGTTTGACCCATGATCAGATTATACGTCCTATATTAAGAGCCTTCATATACCGATCGGGTGGAGCACAGTTGTGACGACATCACCAGCTAAGACTTGTACCTGGCTTGATCGGTCCGACAATCAAAACTGGCGTAAGAAACGTACCACAAGGCGTTAGGTGATGTTCATATAAGTAGTTCTAGATGAGTATTAGACCATGTAGATGCCAGGTGAGCTGGGCGGCAGGATGAGTAGCGGGCAAAGTGAGATGCCAATAGAGTGCCTAATGTAGTAAGGGCCCAAAAGAAAGGGGAGATGAAGGTGCGCAACATAAGTGCAGCGAAAAGTGTAGTGGCCAACATAACGTGCTAATACGTGAGTGCCCCACTTTTTTCAAAGGGGAGCCTTTCCATAGCAAAGATCCCAACCTGAAGCGCCATGACGATTATAGTCCCACTATGATGTGGTGTCCTAGCCGAACCGCTAGGAGGTTATTAAGGATATGAGGAATTAGTCGCATGTGATATTACTTCTACAAGTTGACTCAGGATGCTCCTCACGTATGCTATGAAGCCGCTAGTAATTTTTTATAAAACACTTCAATAAATCAACTTAAGTCACTCATCACGGCCATAGCTACACTTGAGGCAATAAAACTATAATACCACTATACACATTAAGCTCAAAATATATTGAGTCGCTCACGCATTACAATACCCACACACTCAACGTTCCCGCTCGCAGTCAGGTACACTTCATGCTATACCTATGAACAGCTCGCACGTGTTATCCATCAGTTGCAGATATTTTAGACTGTTCTGGCGAGCTATAATGGGGCCTGCAGTACATTCGTGTATGCTTGGTCAGGCTTTATGCTCTAGAGCATGTGACTGCCTTCAGCAAAAATTATATCAGTTGCTCAGCACAACTTGATGTAGCCGTAGATCATAATTGCTGAAGTTCAGTCAGGCTTGAAGATCGACTCTAATCACTTGATAGAGCGTGCATCTAGTTGATACCATCTATACTTTGATCTGATTCATCGTATGATACTTTTCCGATGAAGATGCAGCCTCATCTGAATGGCTGTCATAGCTCTCCACGGCTTAATCATACGAACAAGAGTTACTATAATAATTATCTGTGCTTCAACTCCAAGTTCATAATAAAGCTGTTGCTCTGCCAGTAACAGGATTCAATGCGGCGCAGGCGAAGCGCCCTCATGCTGCTCTAGTGAAGCTAGATAGGATGGGGGCACACGACGACACAACATGTCTTTGATAGCGATCTGATATATGTGACCATGGCTCAGCGGCGCCGGGTAGATTTCCCATCGGCTCGCGGCGATGCATCGAATAATATATTATGATGAGCTATAAGGTACATTGTAGTCATTTTATTTCATACCTTTATAAAGGCATTTTCAGGATAAGTAATTTGCGTTCAAATATACATCTCGTTGTTTTTTTGTAGATGCATGACTCTATGATTATTAAGCTAACAAATTGTATGCAGAAATTTCTTATAATCAGAAACATATACTTTACGCTCATAACGGCGATTAAGCAGTTAACACAGTAGCCAAATTAGAGATGTTACTATAGCGCTAAACACCTAAGGGGAATTAGTATGGCGTCTTCTGTTCTTACTCAGCTTTACATTGCTCCGGTTACTTTCGGGCTAGGCTTTAGCATAATCGGCTTGATACATCAGGATGGTTTATGACTAGATGCTTTGTAAGATAATGTAC
>JABUQX010013954.1:0-7500 GCA_015478945.1 Trachelipus rathkii
AAGAGAGAATATGTGTTCATGAACGTTTAATCATTATATATAATATAAGCTGCTGTATAATATATATTATATAATATATATATAAGTATATATAATATATTATATATATTTTATACTATTATATATATATTATATACTATATATAATATATATAATATATATATATATATATATATAAATATAATATATATAATATATATCAAAAAAAATATAAAAAATTTTTAAATTAATTTATTCATTTTTATTTTGACAAATCTGTAATCAATTAATAAATAAACGAATTTAAAATCAAAAATATTCGAGAAATCTATTTAGTAAAAGATTAATTGGAACTATATAATATATAATTATGTATATATGTATATATATTATATATATTATTATATAAATATTATATATATATATATATAGAGAATATTATAATAAATATAATAAAATAATAGATAAATATATAATAAATAATAAATAATAATATATAATAATAATGATATAATAATAATAATAATAATAATAATAAATAATTATATCGTTGGGGAAGACCAACATAAACAATTACGATCATTCACTTAATTATTAAAAATAAATCGAAAAATAAACACAAATCTTGTTTAAAATTGATGTAACAATTTAATGAATCACAAAATTAAGATTAAAGGTTTAATGTCTATTTAAATACGTTTATGTATAGTTCACTTTTGTAGGGTAATGGTATTAATCGGGTTTTTTGGATCGGAGTTGTGTGCTTTGGTCGAGGTTTGCGAGTTTTGTGTGCCGTGTTTGCAAAGGCGCCTTGTTCCATAGGATCGGCATCGAGTGCTGTTAAATGTTGGTCGTTCAATCACCAAAGGTTTACAGAAAAGCTTGCACCAACATCCCTTACTTATATAATAGCGCTATAGGGAATAATTACTAAAAGATAAGGCGAGTTTCTAAACATTCTTGAGAATTCTTTAAGAACTCGTATTTAATTAAGTTTTAAACTGGTTTAATTTTAACTTCTGATAAATTAAGATTAAGATGGCAATGTGTCTTGGTGCTGTGCTTTATATAATGAAGTGGTTGGAACGAGTATGAGTGTTTCCTAGTTGTTGGGTCTCATCTCCCGAACCGCCTGCACATGGAGTTGTGCAAGAGCGTCGAACCGTACCTCACCAAGAGTAGGTGCACGTACCACACCTCCGAAATTGTGTTATAGGGTAACCGCATTGGTTTGTCGCCAACCCTACTTATAGTACCTTTTATAGTACTTGGTTTTTAAACAAAAATTGGTGCACGAAAAAGTCAATCTTTATATACGAAAGTCGTTCACACCTTAACGTATTTTTTTGCCTGTTAATTGACACCACCACAAGTAGTTCCCCTTTTGAAACCGAACCAACACTGGACTTTTGGCAACCGTGCCCGCAAACTTCGCTAGCCACAACGCTACGCAATATTACAACTATTTTTTTTAACATTTTATAACATTCCAAAGAAGGGCTTAAAATAAAACGGAAAGCAAACACAGTAAAAAGAAAAAATAAAACGATTAAATTCATTTTATCGACTTGTAGAAATTATTTCTTTATTTTCTTGTCATTATCGTAATATTTATTCAATTAAAGATTGGAAAAGAATAAAAGACAGAATAAAAACATTTTTAGTTTTACCTTTTATATGCTTAAAAAGTTAAAATTTAAATGAGCACCAAAAATGGAAACCCAAAGCCACCACGCGTTTAATTTGCTCCAGCGATAATTTGAAGAACGAGACCACAAGAAAGAAAAACAGTTCCTAAAACAAAATAATTATATTTTTCTTTAAATTTTCAATTTATATATATTATATATATATATATAATATATTATATTATATATATATAATATATATATATATATATATAATATTAATATATTATAATTATATGATATATATATTAATATATATATATATATATATATTCCTAGATTTGATAATAAAATTATATTTTATAAATTATTTACGTATAAAATGAGAGATGAGAGAGAGAGAGAGAGAGAGAGGAGAGGAAGAGAGAGAGAGAGAGAGAGATGAGAGAGAGGGAGAGAGAGGAGAAGAGAGAGAGAGAGAGAAGAGAGAGAAGAGAGAGAGAGAGATTCAAACCTCATAAATTTGGTACATAAATCATATAATATCCAAAAAGTAAGAAATTTCTGCAATTTTACTAGCACAAAATTTAAAAAAATATATATCGTTCCTCACTCGTATAATATATATATATATATATAATATATATATATATATATATAATATAGTAGTGAGTATGTTATTTATTATATATATATATATAATATATAATATATGATATATAGTGGTATATAATAATAATTATTAATATATAATATTATATTATTATATTACCATATAATATATATATAGATATATATTAATATATATAATATAATATATTATAGTATAATATATATATATATATATATATACCTATATATAATATATATAGTTATAATATATATATATATATATATATTTATATATATATATATAGTATATATATAATATATATATATATATAATATAAATAGTATATATATATATATAGATTTATCATATATACCATATATATATATATAGAGCCATATATAGTGAGTATATATATACAGGACATAAAAACATATGGCTTCCCAGACATCGCATAACTACAATTGGATATCCAAAATTTCACAGCTTCCTTTTATGTGTCGTAAAAGAAAAAAAAATAATTCAATTCCTTAGTAAAAACTAAAACATAACAAAAAATTTGATACACGAGCTTACATCCATATAGAAGCAATCGCGCGTACATACATCTAATAAATTTTGAAAACTAAGAAACTGAATTTAATTAATTTAATACAAGTAAAAAACTAAAGAAAACAGGTATAATCATTTTGTTTAGGTGTGTGTGTGTGTTTTGAGTATTATGTATTTGTGTGTGTGTGTGTGGTGTTGCTGTGTGTGTGTGTGTTGTGTGAGAGAGATATATATATATACTTATATATATATATATATATATATATATATATATATATATAATATATATATATATATATATATATATATATATATCCTATATATTATATATATATATTAATATATATATAAATTATATAATAATATATATATATATATGATATATAAGAGTATATTAGGACTTCAGCCCCATACGACAGAGTTTGCTTAAATATATTGATATATATTATTTATTTGAGTTTTTTGGTGTATGGGTGTGTTGGTTTAGGTAGTTATTTGGTAGTAGTTGTATGGAGTAGTGAGGGAGGGTATAGTATGGTGATAGTGGTTTTGTATGTTGTAGTTATTAGTTAGTAGAGTTATGATTATTATTGATATTATAGTTATATTCTTCTTGTTAGAGTATATAGCTATGGTGAGGTAGTTAGTGGGTAGATTTATTATGTTGGGGTTGGTATTGTGGTAGTGGTGAGTGTATATTTAGTTGGTTATGGGTTGGTTAGTTTTATTATTTTGATATATGTTATTATTTATTGGTTTATTATATAGTGTTAGGGTTATATAGGTTATGAGTTGAGGTGAGTTGGTGAGGGTTTGAGGTATATAGTGTAGTATATTTTTGTAGTATGGAGTGTATAGTTAGTATATTTGTTGCTGAACTTAGATGATTATATATGAATATGACTTTTTTTGGGTGTGTTGTGGTGTGTGTGTGTGTGCGTGTTGTGGTGTGTTTGTGTGTGGTTGTGGTGTGGGTGTGTGTGTGGTGGTGTGCGCGTTCTGTCGTGTTGATAGAGAGGTGTGTGGGATAGATGAGATTTAGGAGAGAGGAAGTTGAGAGATAGAGGAAGAGAGAGATGTAGTAGGATTATAGAGTATATGATTAGAGATGAGTATTGAGAGAGAGAGAGAGTATCCTCACACGACCATATGAATTGGTAGTTAATACAGGTTAATAGACAAATAGGAGGGGTCATTGTTTATAACGGCACTGAGTTGAGCTGTCTATTTTGGTGTGTCTATCTTCATTAGGAGGTTTATTGTCTCTCATCTTATATAGTGCTTAAGCGATTTCTTGTCCTCTTTCTACAGTAGTCTTCTTTCTTCTTCTGTCTTCTTCTTCTTCTTGTTCTTTTCTTCTTCTTCTTGTCTGCTTTCTCTTCTTTCTTCATTCTTCTCTTCTTGCTTTTCTCTTTCTCTCTCTGTCGCGGTGTCTGATAGTGTGTTTTGCGTATTCTTCTTGTAATCAGAAGAATATAATCTATTATGAGGTGTTAATGCTGATATCACTGGCACTAAAAAGAATATTTTAACTTCTGATTGTAGGAGTTGTCGAAGTTGTTGTTTTCTGGTCGATCTTTGACGATATTGAGTATAGTTATATTTGTATATTGGTTGAGGGGTTATTTAGGTAGGGGTATTGTTAGTGTTTTGGGTTTGTTTGATGTGATGATGTGTTATTTTTATAGTGAGTAGTTTTATTAGTAGGTGTTTTGTGTGTTGTTGTTTTATGTTAGTTTATTTAGTAGGTAGTAGGTTGTATGATATTTATTTGAGGGTATAATAGGGTATTATTATTATATTTTATGTATTTATTTATGAGAGTGATTATATATGGGTAGTTGGGTTATTTATTATATTATAGTTTAGAAATGTAAGAATCTTAGTATTAGGGGGGGTTATATATATAGTATATATATATATATATATATATATATATATTATAATATATATATATCTTAAAGTCCGTTAATAGAAAATTTTTTTAATCAAAATCGAAAATGAAAAATAAAAAATCTTTTCTTGGAAATTCCTTGACTTTTTTTTTATTTATTTTTTTACTTCCCAAAATTTGTAGCGTTAAAGAATTAACGACTTATTTCTTATAGGACATATCATAAATATGGAAAGGTAATATATTGTCAAGAGAAACATGCAATATAATATAATAGTATATATATATATATATATATATATATATATAATATATTAATATATATATTATATATATATATATTATATATATAATATATATTTGTGAGTTGTAATGTATGATTGGTTTTGTTTATGTGGTATAGGGTGATTGGGAGTAGTGAGTATTTTTGTAGTGTATATAGTATATATAGTATTAGTGAGTGAGGTGGTTGTAGTAGTGGGTAGTTTGTATTTTTGCCTTATAGATACGAAACGACCAGGAGTGTAGGTGTTTAGCACTTCAAGGTATATAGTTGTTGTTAGGTTATTATAGTGTATAGTGTGAGTGAGGTTTTATGAGATAGTTTGTAGTGGGGTGTTATATATGAGTAGTGATTGAGTATGATTATTTTGTTTATGAGTATATGAGTGTCGGATGAGTTTAAAAGTGCCTGAGTATTTTTGTGCGCAGTATTAATTGTATACTATTGTTGACTATAGTTTCGATTTGCGAGTTAGTTGCTGAGTAGTAGTGACTTTAGTAGTGAGTGCGTAGTTTGTGTGGTTTCTCAAGAGGTAAAGTATATATCAAGCAGTATATATTATCGAAGTAGTGGGGATATGTATAAGTAAACTGTGCCCATATTGTATATAGCCGTTATTCTGCAATATTCTTACTATCATTGTGCGCAAGTTTATAGATGATCCGAGGTTCGCTTGACATCTCGTTCAGAGACACAAACGAGAGAATGAATATTATACATAGTGAGGGGAGAGAGTTAATTATATTTATGGTTGTATTTGCTTGTTTTACAAGATGAGATATCTATTCGCTCTATATAAGTGCATATACTCTTGCTGTGTATTCTCGATATTTGAATTAGATATTGATGAATAGTATTCTATTCTTAAGATTTTAGAGTAGTGGACAGGAGTTTGGCCAACATTTAGCGAGAGGTTCTATAGGACTGCTGCTTCTCGTCTCTCTCTCTTCTTTTCGTCGGTTCTTGTCCTGCTCTCTCCGCTTCACTCTTTAATAGATACGTCTTTGATAATAAACGTAGTTGTAGCGTTACCGATGATTTTAAGTGTGTTATAGTAATTGTGAATGGATTTATAGTTTGGAATAAGTTTCCATGTTGTCAGACACGATTTTTTTATAATTGGGGGTTAATTTAAGTAATATAGTGAGAGTGGCAAGGAAAGCGAGATGCATTTTGAGAGCAGTTAAGTGCTATTGCGATTTTTTATTTTTGTATCGTATTCGTGACTTGTCTGATTTGTTGTAGGAATGATGCTCGGTGCTCGTCTGCTTTTGTCTCTTTGTTCGTCTGTTGGGTTGTTGGTAGGTTTGTGTGGCGTCGTTCTGGGTTTCTTTCGGGGGTGTTTCTCTCTTGCTTCTTTTTCTGGTTGTCGTGTTCTCGTGTTTTTGTGGGGTGGTTGTCGGGTCTGGGGGTCTGGGTTTCTTCTTCTGTGGTGGGTGGGGTGGTCCTTTCTGGTGTTGTGTGTTTGTGGTGTCTTTCTTTGTTGGTTGTTCGGTGTTGTGTGGTTGTTCTTTTGTGCGTCTCTATGTATCTGTATTGCGTGCTTTTATTGTTTTTAGTTATATAGAAGCAGTGTTCTGATTCTGTTTTTAATTGGGGAGCTCTGTCGTTCGAATCATCGTGCGCGTTTGTGCTTTTTTCTATTTAGTTGTTCGTTTTGTTATCGTTCTCGACAGGGTTGTGATGGCGGCGTGTTCTGAAAGTATTACATGAAAGAAATGTGTGCGATGTAAGAGTTATAGTAAAGGCACTGTTGCTGTTTGGAAATTTAAGCATTATTCGCGTCTATATATGTATCGTTATAATGCTTAATGGCTTATTAATCGGTTCGTTTTTGCATCTAAATAGAGCTATTAAGTCGTTTGCGTTTGATCCGATTGTCTGTTTTCTCGTGAGGTCTTTGGACAATATATATTGGTTATATTATATAGTGAGAGGTTTATGTGAGTGATGATGTTTTTAGTATTGTATTTTAGTTGTGGTATGTATTGTGGGTGAGGTAGGGTGGTTATGGTTTTTTATATGTAGTATAGTGTTGTGTGATGTTGGTGTGGTGTTTATTGGGTATGGGTGAGAGTGATGATATATGTGTGTGAGGTTAGTTTGGGTTATTATATATAGTTTATGGTTATGAGTGTATTGATAGTAGGTAGTGAGTGAGTGAGTGTAGATTTAGTGATTGTTTGTGTTGGAGAAAAGGGAGTATGATGTTTTATCGTGCGCTGTGATAGTGTGTGTTATCGAGGAAAAATGGTATAATAAAATAAGAGATACACATGGGTGGGGTATAAAATTAATTTTCTTTTAAACATTTATATATAGTAATTTTAAAAGTTGAACTTTCAAAAAGACTTTAACTGAACTTTTTATTAAGTTTTAATAATGATGTTTTCGTTGCAATTTTTTTTAAAGCTTTTTTAATTTAATTATTAATTATTATTATATTATGTATTATTATTATTGGATTATTATTATATTATTATTATATATTTTTTTTTTTTTGCATTTTATTCGTCGGAATATTTAACAAAATTTTTTAATTTCCCATTTAGGG
>JABUQX010013954.1:15000-22500 GCA_015478945.1 Trachelipus rathkii
TAAAAATCGTTTGATATGGTTTTTGTTATGTAATAGTTTATTTAAAAGATGTTAGTGGGGTCGGCGACCAGCACAAAAGGGCTGCTCGAAATACACTTCTGAATGAAGTCTATTTGAGTAGTGTAAATTAAATAAAACAAATCACCAAAAAAAATATGAGGAATAAAAACAAAAATGGTTATATTGGCCTATACAACGAGAGCTGTTCCGTCTAGAACTAGCTTGGCTCACCCGAGGTCTAAAAAGATATAATAAAACACCTAAGTAAACTCAAACCTAGGAAGAAAAATATAAAATAATTATATTTTCTCTGCCCAGAATATTTCAACTAAAAATAAAGCTGTAATAGGCTTTAAAATTTCACATGCCCTAAGTATAGATGTGAGGCGCTACATGCTGCCGAAATTCGGTCCTAAAGTACTGAAGGAAAGTAAATTTTTTCCAAAAAGATTTAAAACATCTACGAAATTTCAACGAGGAAGTAAAATATAAAATAATTATATTTTCACTGTCCTAAATGTTGAAACAAAAAAAATTAAAAATTAGGAAGGCTTAACACAACTGCCCTAATGTAATTACGGTAAAAAAAATCAGAGAGGAAAAAGAATATTTTCCACTGTGAAATTAAAATGTTCCTAAATCTCGTATTTAGTCCCTTTTTATCAGTTTCCTTTAATTAGAACGAAAAATGCAAAAAAAAATTAATATGAGCATGGTTCCATAATTTTGGCCCTAGAGTATCAGGGGAAAAAAAATCTTTTCAATTTTCAAAAAAAAAAAAAGTTTTAACCCAATTTTCCTTGTAAAAGTAATTATTTTACCTCGGTAGCATTTTAAATAAACTTATAAAAAAAAAGATATTAATAAAAATTTAAAACCTACCAGACTTATTTTTCCAAAAGCGAATACACACGGGTATGGTAAGCACAACGTCCAAGCACACATTCCAGAGTAAAAGTGACGGCGCTGAAATGCTCCACGCAGTCGTAAGCGAGGAGAGAGGGGGGAGAGAAGGAGGGATGACGTTCTCATGGGTGATAAGGAAAAAGAGTTTCCAGAAAGAATTTTCCTAATATTTAGGTGTAGGTTTGGTCTTGTTAAAAAATATAGACGAAAAGGAAAAAAAAAGAAAAATCCAAGAAACAATAAATATAAAAAATGTACATTTTAATTCGTTGCTAAGAATCAAGAGATCAAGGAATATTTTATTTAATTTAATCAGGAAAACTGCGTGTTGGCAACTTTGGTAAATTTTATTTTGCAGTAAAAGATGGGGGAAGACAAAAATAAACTTGGGGGGGAAGTATTTTATCAGCGTGTTTTCCTGAGAGTGTGGGGGGGGGGGTTAGGAACATCGGACGAGCGGTGGGGGGGGGGGGTTTGGGGTAGGGAACAAAAGGAATAAAAATATTAAAATGATGTAATACAGATATTCGAAAATTTTAAATTAAAAATTATTTTTATTTATATATATATATATATATATATTTTTTTTTAAAATTGGGAAAAAAAAAAAAAAATTTATGCTTAAGAAAGCATACTCCATGATTTCTTTTAAAAATCTATACAAAAATTCTTTTTGGTATAGAGTTCCCCTGCCAGAAAAAAAAATCTGACTTATACATTGGTTGCATATGGGTTGGATTCTTGGACATGAGATTGAGAACTACAATTTGTGAATTAAAAGAAAGCGTGATATTATAGGTTCAAAAATGAAAGGTAGTCAGAGTAAGAAGTTATAATCTTAGGAGAAAACAGTGGAGAGTTTCGTTTAAGGAGGAATCAAATGCATAATGAGAAACTAGGTGCTAACAAATGTCTTTGTACATAATTGCTGTAAGTATGTTTTGAAGTGTAAGAAGTATGCAATAGCATTAATACTTTGTGTGCATTTGAATTCTTGCTAAGTTTTGTTAAAATTGGAGGCAAAGAGAATGTGGTTTGATAAAAAAAATTATTTGAGTGCTGAGGGATTGAAATTTAGGTGAAAATGTCTTCGTGTTTGACATTACATAATTGAAATGACTGTGAAATCTAATTCCATAACCGAAATATATATACTAACTTTACTTTGAGAAAAAAAAATTGAAATAATTTAACTAGGGACAAAATAAGTAAGATTTTAAATGCAAAAAAAAATTGTAAAAAATTATCTTTGTTATATTTTAATTTAAAAAAAAATTTGTTTAACTTTTAAAAAAACTGAAAACAGTTTTATATTTAACATTTAGGAATTTTTTAAATTTCTAAGATGTGATTGTCTTTTATATTTTTCTCAAAATCAAAATATAAATGGACTGGCGGGTGGTGAGGAGAGAAATTTTTTTTTTTTAAAGTCTAATGATTGTATGCTTGAGTGTGAGTTCTCTTTTGAGTTTATTCACATATGGAAATGAGTTGTGCATGTAATGTGTTTCAGTCTTAACTGTGTTAAGATTGTTGTTTTTATTGAAGAATGTAGAAGTTCCTGTTGTGAGGAAAGAAGAGTTTGTTTTCCACAGTGAAAGATTAAATAGGAGTTTGTTTTCTAAAGTGGAAGAATAAATAGGTGGATGAGGAATTGGATAAGGAGGTCTACTTTGAAGCGAAATTTCAGGAGGCAATGTAGGCGGTGGAGGAGAATGAATTTGTGACGCTGAGGTTTGAAGTGGAGAAGGAGATTTGTCACAAGATAGTTTCGGAGGTATTGCGGTGGGAAGGTCTTTGAAAGTAAGCCTTCTTGGAAGTGAATGAGACAAAAAGTTAGGCTTTGGAGGTGGTCGGAACACGTAGGAAGAAGGTTGTTGTGGAGGAGGATTTGGAAGTGTTTCGAAAGATATGTTATGTGAAAGTATGAGTTTTATTTCAGTTTGTGAAATGGAAAGGTTAGAGAAAATTTGTAGAGATTTAGATTGAGGAGGGACCACAATTTCCTTTTTACATAAGACTTTCGGTTGTGCGACAACCATAGAAAGTGCGGTAGTGGTTCCCTGAGAATTTGGTTTTGGTATAGGATGTGCATCATCTTGTAAAGGAATAGTTTGAGAATGTGAATCAAATTTTAAAGGAGGAGAGGAAGTTAGATTTTTAATGAGAGTTAAGAATGACTCAGTGTTATATCGAACTGCTTCGGTTTGAAATAAAGACAAGCGTGAGGCTACTTTAAGTTGTTTTGATTAGAAAGATTTGTAAAATCAGGAGCTGAGAAAGGTGTTTGTTGTTGAGATTTAAAAATTTTGTTCTGAGGAGGTGTGTGGATTGATTCCCTTTGTTCTGAATATGAATCTAGAAAAGGTTGTTGTGAGTATGAAATCGGAACTGCGTCCTTTGCGAAAGAAAGATGCGTTTCTACTTGAGGAAGAGAGAGAGAGCTGATATGGTGATTTGAAGTGAGATTATCAACCTGAGAGGAACAGAAATTAGTTGTAAATTTTAATCTATCTCCCCCATTATCAACCACCACAGATTTCTCTTTTCACTCTAATCATGCTCAAACTATTAAGAATGATAACTTTCCTCAGGGCACTCCCCCTTCTTCGCAAAAGGATTTCTCAGATACTATTATATCTTTTGATGAGGAAACGATACCAAATTCTTTATTCCCTTCTAACACTCTCGTTTCTGAGCACTATGATATGACTTCCAAACCATCATTTGATAAATATTTTGAACCTCACCCTCCATTTGGTTCCTCTCAGGTTGATAATCTCACTTCAAATCACCATATCAGCTCTCTCTCTCTTCCTCAAGTAGAAACGCATCTTTCTTTCGCAAAGGACGCAGTTCCGATTTCATACTCACAACAACCTTTTCTAGATTCAAAGCAAAGGGAATCAATCCACACACCTCCTCAGAACAAAAATTTTAAATCTCAACAACAAACACCTTTCTCAGCTCCTGATTTTACAAATCTTTCTAATCAAAACACACTTAAAGTAGCCTCACGCTTGTCTTTATTTCAAACCGAAGCAGTTCGATATAACACTGAGTCATTCTTAACTCTCATTAAAAATCTAACTTCCTCTCCTCCTTTAAAATTTGATTCACATTCTCAAACTATTCTGTTACAAGATGATGCACATCCTATACCAAAACCAAAGTCTCAGGAAACCACTACCGCACTTTCTAGGGTTGTCGCACAACCGAAAGTCTTTTGTAATAAGGAAATTGTGGTCCCTCCTAAATCTAAATCTCTACAAGTTTTCTCTAACCTTTCCATTTCACAAACTGAAATAAAACTCATACTTTCACATAACATATCTTTCGAAACACTTCCAAATCCTCCTCCACAACAACCTTCTTCCTACGTGTTCCGACCACCTCCAAAGCCTAACTTTTTGTCTCATTCACTTCCAAGAAGGCTTACTTTCAAAGACCTTCCCACCGCAATACCTCCGAAACTATCTTGTGACAAATTCTCCTTCTCCACTTCAAACCTCAGCGTCACAAATTCATTCTCCTCCACCGCCTACATTGCCTCCTGAAATTTCGCTTCAAAGTAGACCTCCTTATCCAATTCCTCATCCACCTATTTATTCTTCCACTTTAGAAAACAAACTCCTATTTAATCTTTCACTGTGGAAAACAAACTCTTCTTTCCTCACAACAGGAACTTCTACATTCTTCAATAAAGACAACAATCTTAACACAGTTAAGACTGAAACACATTACATGCACAACTCATTTCCATATGTGAATAAACTCAAAAGAGAACTCACACTCAAGCATACAATCATTAGACTTTAAAAAAAAAAAAAAATTTCTCTCCTCACCACCCGCCAGTCCATTTATATTTTGATTTTGAGAAAAATATAAAAGACAATCACATCTTAGAAATTTAAAAATTCCTAAATGTTAAATAAAACTGTTTTCAGTTTTTTTAAAAGTTAAACAAATTTTTTTTTAAATTAAAATATAACAAAGATAATTTTTTACAATTTTTTTTTGCATTTAAAATCTTACTTATTTTGTCCCTAGTTAAATTATTTCAATTTTTTTTTCTCAAAGTAAAGTTAGTATATATATTTCGGTTATGGAATTAGATTTCACAGTCATTTCAATTATGTAATGTCAAACACGAAGACATTTTCACCTAAATTTCAATCCCTCAGCACTCAAATAATTTTTTTTATCAAACCACATTCTCTTTGCCTCCAATTTTAACAAAACTTAGCAAGAATTCAAATGCACACAAAGTATTAATGCTATTGCATACTTCTTACACTTCAAAACATACTTACAGCAATTATGTACAAAGACATTTGTTAGCACCTAGTTTCTCATTATGCATTTGATTCCTCCTTAAACGAAACTCTCCACTGTTTTCTCCTAAGATTATAACTTCTTACTCTGACTACCTTTCATTTTTGAACCTATAATATCACGCTTTCTTTTAATTCACAAATTGTAGTTTTCAATCTCATGTCCAAGAATCCAACCCATATGCAACCAATGTATAAGTCAGATTTTTTTTTCTGGCAGGGGAACTCTATACCAAAAAGAATTTTTGTATAGATTTTTAAAAGAAATCATGGAGTATGCTTTCTTAGCATAAATTTTTTTTTTTTTTCCAATTTTAAAAAAAAAAAATATATATATATTTAAAAAAAAAAAATTTTTAATTAAAATTTTTATATCTGTATTACATCATTTTAATATTTTTATTCCTTTTGTTCCTACCCCAAACTCTTTACACTCACATCACCACTCTTCTATATTCTTAGTCCTCCCGCATCTCTCAGGAAAACAAAACACCGCCCTCCCTGGGGGAAATTTTTAAAAATAAACTTTTTTTCCCCCCCCCAGTTTATTTTTGTCTTCCCCCATCTTTTACTGCAAAATAAAATTTACCAAAGTTGCCAACACGCAGTTTTCCTGATAAATTAAAATAAAATATTCTTGATCTCTTATTTCTTAGCAACGAATTTAAAATGTACCATTTTTTTATTCTTGTTTCTTGGATTTTTCTTTTTTTTTCTTTTCGTCGATATTTTTAACAAGACAAACCACACCTAAATATTAGGAAAATTCTTTCTGGAAACTCTTTTTCCTTATCACCCATGAGAACGTCATCCCTCCTTCTCTCCCCCCTCTCTCCTCGCTTACGACTGCGTGGAGCATTTCAGCGCCGTCACTTTTACTCTGGAATGTGTGCTTGGACGTTGTGCTTACCATACCCGTGTGTATTCGCTTTTGGAAAAATAAGTCTGGTAGGTTTTTAAATTTTTATTAATATCTTTTTTTAGTTTTATTAAATTAAATTCCTGAAAATGCTCTTACTAATTTTTACAAGGGAAAATTGGTTAAAACTTCTTTTTTTGAAAATTGAAAAGATTTTTTTTTCATGATACTCTAGGGCCAAAATTATGGAACCATGCTCATATTAATTTTTTTTTTGCATTTTTCGTTCTAATTAAAGGAAACTGATAAAAAGGGACTAAATACGAGATTTAGGAACATTTTAATTTCACAGTGGAAAATATTCTTTTTCCTCTCTGATTTTTTTTACCGTAATTACATTAGGGCAGTTGTGTTAAGCCTTCCTAATTTTTAATTTTTTTTGTTTCAACATTTAGGACAGTGAAAATATAATTATTTTATATTTTACTTCCTCGTTGAAATTTCGTAGATGTTTTAAATCTTTTTGGAAAAAAATTTACTTTCCTTCAGTACTTTAGGACCGAATTTCGGCAGCATGTAGCGCCTCACATCTATACTTAGGGCATGTGAAATTTTAAAGCCTATTACAGCTTTATTTTTAGTTGAAATATTCTGGGCAGAGAAAATATAATTATTTTATATTTTTCTTCCTAGGTTTGAGTTTACTTAGGTGTTTTATTATATCTTTTTAGACCTCGGGTGAGCCAAGCTAGTTCTAGACGGAACAGCTCTCGTTGTATAGGCCAATATAACCATTTTTGTTTTTATTCCTCATATTTTTTTTTGGGTGATTTGTTTTATTTAATTTACACTACTCAAATAGACTTCATTCAGAAGTGTATTTCGAGCAGCCCTTTTGTGCTGGTCGCCGACCCCACTAACATCTTTTAAATAAACTATTACATAACAAAAACCATATCAAACGATTTTTATGAATACTTTTACAACAAAACTTAGGGACCATTGTACCTGTTTCTGATGATATGACTTTGAAATAATAATAATAATGGTAGTAGTAATGATAATAATAATAATAATAATAATAATAATAATAATAATAATAATAATAATAATAATAATAATAAAATTTATTTGTAAACCACTTTGCCAGGAAAAAGTAATTTCTTCCCTCCATCCTAAGAACTCAAATGTTTTAAGAACTTTAATATTAATAGAATAATGATGATGATAATACATGCCATAAAAACCCCCTAAGTCTCACTTCCCATTTTCTTTGAACCCTTTTCTCTCAATGCTCATGTAATATTAATAATACACCATTACTCATGAATTTATCCCAATTCATAATAAATAAAATTTTGAGATTTTTGATATATATATATATATAGATTTTTGGAAAAT
>JABUQX010013954.1:35000-37500 GCA_015478945.1 Trachelipus rathkii
AAGTACTATAAAGGTACTATAAAGTAGGGTTGGTAACAAACCAATGCAGTACCGTATAGCACACAATTTCAGAGGTGTGGTACGTGCACTTGCTCTTGGTGAAGTACGGTTCGATGCTCTTTCGCAACCTGCATGTGCAATGCGATTCGGAGAGATGCGGTACCCGTCCAACTCATTTATAAAGTACTGCACCAGGTACATTACATCTTAATCCTTAATTTATCAGACTGTTAAAACTTCAACCTGCTGATTCATTAATTAAATACAAACCCTTAAATTTTTCTCAAGAATGTTCTAGAAACTCGCCTTTTTTAGTATTATCCCTAAAGCAGTTTATATAGTAAGGATGGGGTGCAAGCTTTTCTATAACCTTTGGGGGATTGAACTACAACATTTAACAGTCTCGATGGGATTATGACAGGCCTTGCAAACAGGCAATCGAAACTCGCTTGCTCAAAAACACCGATTTCTTGCCTCCGTGAATATACATCGTATTTAAAAACTAGACATAAACTTGTAATCTTAAATTTGTTGTATTATTAAATTGTTTTACTACCTTTTAAACAATATTTTTTTGTAATTCTTTAATTTATTTTAATAATTAAGTTAAATTAACGTAAATGTTAACCTTTTTTTTTTTACCCCAAACGATATATAGTATTATTATTATATCATTATTATTATTATATATATATATATATATATATATATATATATATATATATATATATATATATATATATATATATATATATATATATATATATATATATATATATATATATATATAAATATATAAATATATAGTAGTTCAATTAAACCTTTAGTAAATACAAGTTTCTATTATTATTTTGATTAAATTCGTTTTCTTTTATAATTGATTTTCAAAATAATATAAAATATCAATAAATTAATTTAAAATTTTCATATTTTCTTTTGATATATATATATATATATATATATATATATATATATATATATATATATATATATATATATATATATATATATATATATATAACATAATTCTATATATATATATATATATATATATATATATATGATTAAACGTTATGAACACTTATTACCTTAGAATTATTCTTTAATTCCCATTCCTATTCCATTCCCAATTCTCAATTTGAAATAAAAGTCCTGATTTCTTTAATTCCTGTTTGAACTTGTAAGAAAGAATAATTGGAAATCCCGTAAAATTAATATTTTCATCGCAAACGGAGAAACGATTCACTTCTCATAGTGTTAATGAGTAAACAAAGAAATCTTGAGGAGGAAAGGAGGAATACCTTGGGGAATCTCTCTCTCTCTCTCTCTCTCTCTCTCTCTCTCTCTCTCTCTCTCTCTCTCTCTCTCTCTCTCTCTCTCTCTCTCTCTCTCTCTCTCTCTCTCTCTCTCTCTCTCTCTCTCTTACACACACACACATCACACACACACACACACACACACACACACACACACACACACAAGTGTCAAGATATTTAAAGGTCTTCTGTCCATAGCTATTATAAAAAAATTTATTAAAACCAAGATTTTCCAAATATATAGATTATGCTTTAGTTTTTTCCAGTATTGATTCATTTCTCTCTCTACTCTATTCTCTTTCTCTCTCTCTCTCTATCTCTCTATACATATCACTTTCCCTTTTATATATATATATATATATATATATATATATATATATATATATATATATATATATATATATATATATATATATATATATATATATATATATATATATATATATATACATTGAATTAATATGTCGAGACATCTTCACTTTCATCAAGCTTTATTCGAAAATTCGCTCAAGTAATCAGAGGCCTCCAATAAAATATGTTAATTAAATATTAATTTGATTTCAGATTTCAATCGACAAAATATTTTTACGAGTCATATGACTCGTTATCGAAATGGAGGAAATATGTGCATACTCGCACATATAAACGTACATGCGAGCTAATAATGACGTACATAATGCCATTAATGGGGCTCTTATAAAGAAATAAGAGAAGGATTGATGAGAATGCATCTGAAAATTTGATGAAAATCATTTTTAGGATTATTTTCCTTGTGTTTTATTGTTTCATTTTAGTTCTATCATCTTTAATATATATATATATATATATATATATATATATATATATATATATATATATATATATATATATATATATATATATATATTCTTCTTCTATATATATATATATATATATATATATATATATATATATAGTTACTTACTTACTTTGTAGAGCCCTCGCTCCCCCTCCTACCAGAAACGGGCTATTCTGAGACACTTCGCCACCAATGCTTGTTGAACCCAGAGATGTTTTAAGAATTTGAATACTAACTACTTCCCAAGAAAAGAAAGGTGGAAACTACTGACGATGAGAGAGCAAATATATGCGAAGTTACTTTCAAGCATTTTTATAGTAGGGAGTAGGATCGCTGAAATAGTCAAACTTGTACTTCTGAAGGAAGG
>JABUQX010013955.1:0-5000 GCA_015478945.1 Trachelipus rathkii
TATATAATATGATATATATATATATATATAGATATCCGTACGGTTTGCTCGCTCAGGATCAATTCGATCAGGGTGTTCCTAAATGGCGTAGTATTCTTCGGTATATACATGTAATGAATTACGGTTACGTAATTAGATAACACATATTACATATGTCTTCTTCATCTGCATTAACATGCGCTTACGTACCTCTAACATATATTTCATCTGCGCTAGGCCTGAAATGTAGAATCCAAATGATGTAGGTTCAAATACGGTTGTTTCATTATTTCTCTCCCATAATCTAACTTCCAAGCTGATTATGTTTTGATGTTTATAGAAATGATAGAGTAATGTTGCTTATCGCTGGTGTCTTCGCACCAGGCTAATAACTGGTTTCGGTCAGTGGATTAAAGCCTGAGCTTGGTTTAAAAGTATTCTGTTAACCACTCTTCAGTGTGATTAATATTACAAAAGTAATATCTTTGGCTCGACCGAAAATACGCTTGGTATTATAACAGGGTGATTGGGTAGCACACTTGAAAAATTCAAATCCATCGGGCTTTCTTTTATATAAGAATGAAACCCTACTACCGGGGATCTTGATTTCCCATTGGACAATGTCTTGTATTGAGGTATACCTGTTAAGGTGAATCATGATATACACTTAGTGAAAATAGAACACTTTTATTACAAACCAGAGAACTTGTGCACCGCTTAAGAGCCAAAACGAGTATGATTTTAAAATGAGTTTGGGTCTAAAACATCCGACTGCTCAAATATAATTTTCATCCCAATCAGAGGTAGGGCTCAGGATATGAAAAAACATGCTTTTTCATACCTTAAAACTAAAAAGCGATAAAATAATTCTCGACCAATCACATACGATGTCATATAGAGATAAGGATTACTCCGTCTCACTCACAAGAAAGGTAAACATTTCCTTCTTACCTGATCAAAAGGATCTTACCGATCCAGCATGTTCAGTTTGAAATATATTTATAAAATAATAACATTGATTCTCGATTCTTGTCTATAATACTGGAATTACTTTTTGACCTGGTATTAGGCTTTAAATCCGCCTGTGATACAAAAAGGTTTATCCAAAATTTAGGCCTAAATTTAGGCCTAACGTAATTATTGCACCACATTTTACAGAAAAAGGGTCAGTTTTGAATTATTTTGACCTGGTATATAGGGCTAAATCGCCCCGGGTACAAAACGGATTATCCTAAATTTAGGGCTAAAGAGTGATATTTCAAACGCCATTTTACAGGAGGAGGTCAGTTTCCGTATCTGTAAGAGTTGGGGTTGTTTGTGTTTTCTCGTGTTGGATTTGTCAATGTTACATAGATAATAAAGAAATCCAAATTTATTTAAAAAACATTTGAAAATATTTTTAGTTAAGCAATCGGAGCGAATAATATAAATGTAAATGAATAATTGTTATTTTTAAAAATAAAAACTTAGAATGATTTTAAAAAAATACATGTTATGTTAGCAGAGAAGAACTTATTTTGTTATTTTTATACTTATTACATCGCTAAAGATGATGTAAAGCAGTAATTCAATGAACAAAACGTTGCATAGCTTGGTGTAAGAGGGGTGCTAGGGGCTGACTTTACTTGATTTTCTGATTTATTGCTTTAAGTACGTAAAATTATGTTTTTTAATTAAAAATTCATAAAATTTTTACGTAAAGTTATTTAAAAAACTTGTTATTTAATAGAACAAAAAAGTAATTAAACAGTTAAATAATAAATTCTTTGTTCAAAGATAATGATTGATTTATTATAGAAGTTTTAAGAAACTTTGAAATAATTTTAGTTATATTTGAATGAGTAATATAAATGTACGTGTTTAATTAAAACATAAAATGTTTTATTAAATAAAATATACGTTAATATGTGTAAGTGAATGTGCGTGTGTGGGTGTGTAAGTGAGTGTGCGTGTGTGTGTGGGTGTGTAAGTGAGTGTGCGTGTGTGTGTGTGTGTGTGTGTAAGTAAATCTGTGTGTGACTGTAAGTAAATCTGTGTGTGTGGGTGAGTAAATCTGTGTGTGTAAGTTAAAATCTTATGTGTGTATAAGTAAATCCCTGGTGTGTGGAGTGTAAAAGTAAATCTGTGTGTGTAAGTAAATCTGTGTGTGTGTGTGTGTGTGTGTGTGTGTAAGTAAATCTGTGTGTGAGTGTAAGTAAATCGGTGTGAGTGTAAGTAAATCTGTGTAAGTAAATCTGTGTGTGTGTGTGTATAAGTGTAAATGTAAGTGGCATAGTGTATGTGTGTATAAAGTGTCATAGTGAATTGTGTGTATAAGTGTAAAGTGTGGTGTGTGTATGTGTGTGTGTGTGTTGGTTCTAAATATAAATAACAATACGGGATGAAGGTAAATAACACCTAAGTAATAATAATAAAAATATAACAAATAAAATAATAATAAAAGTTAAAATAATAAAAATAAATAAAAAGAATAAAAGAATTAAAAATAAAAAAGTATTTAAAACAAAATAAAATAATAAAAAAGTAAAAAAATAAAAATAAAATAAAAGAATAAAAAGAATAAAAATAAAAAGTATTAAAACAAAATAAAATAATAATAAAAGTAAAATAATAAAAATAAAATAAAAAGAATAAAAAGAATAAAAATAAAAAGTATTAAAACAAAATAAAATAATAATAAAAGTAAAATAATAAAAATAAAATAAAAAGAATAAAAAGAATAAAAATAAAAAGTATTAAAACAAAATAAAAGAAAACATAATGTTAATAAATATATGAGTTAAAGCAGTAAAGCAGAAAGATTTTTTTTTAAAGCAGTAAAGCAGATAGTTAAAGCAGTAAAGCAGAGAGTTAAAGCAGTAAAGCAGATAGTTAAAGCAGTAAAACAGAGAGTTAAAGCAGTAAAGCAGATAGTTAAAGCAGTAAAACAGTAAAACAAAAGCATACTAATCCCCTAGGTGTTAGGTAATAACACCTCTATTGATTTACTGATTTACTGCTTTAAGGTATGTAATGTTAATAAATATATGAGTTAAAGCAGTAAAACATGTGAGTTAAAACAGTAAAGCAGAAAGTTAAAGCAGTAAAGCAGAAAGTTAAAGCAGTAAAGCAGAAAGTTAAAGCAGTAAAGCAGTAAAACAAAAGCGTACTAATCCCCATAGGTGTTAGGTAACACCTCTATTGTTTTACTGCTTTACTGCTTTAAGGTATGTAATGTATGTGAGTTAAAGCAGTAAAGCAGAAAGTTAAAGCAGTAAAGCAGAAAGTTAAAGCAGTAAAGCAGAAAGTTAAAGCAGTAAAGCAGAAAGTTAAAGCAGTAAACAAAAAGTTAAAGCAGTAAAGCAGAGAGTTAAAGCAGTAAAGCAGTAAAACAAAGGCATACTAATCCCCTAGGTGTTAGGTAATAACACCTCTATTGTTTTACTGCTTTACTGCTTTAAGGTATGTAAAGTATATGTTTTTAATAAAATTTCGTACAATTGTAGTAAAAATGAATGACTCATAGTATATTTTGAAAAGAAATTCTTTGAATAGTTTACATTGATATCAATATTTTTTGGTAATATTGCGCCTGCGGGCGCACGCGGCGGGTGGGTACGCGGAAATATTGCGCCTGCGGGCGCACGCGGCGGGCGGGTACGCGGAAATATTGCGCCTGCGGGCGCACGCGGCGGGCGGGGACGCGGCGGGTCGCACCTGCGGGTGCGGGATTGGCTGTCTTTGCGCGAAGGGCTCACGCTGAGCCCTGTTGGGTAGCTTATGATCTAGAGGTAGACAAAAGATGAGTCATCAAAGATGAATCATCAATATAGGGTGGTATAAAGATGACTTCAATCAAAGATGAGTCATCAAAGATGAGGCAACAAAATTGAGGCATCAATGCTGAGGCATTAATGCTGAGGTATCAAAGTTGAGGCATCAAAGTTGAGGCGTCAATGCTGAGGCATTAATGTTGAGGCATCAAAGTTGAGGCATCAAAGTTGAGGCATCAAAATATCGAATGTGTGAGTGTAAGTGTAAGTGTCTATGGTTAATGTAAGTGCTCATGGTTTAATGTAAGTGTTTATGGCTTAATGTAAGTGTCTATGGAGAGTGTAAGTGCTTATAAGTGTCCTAGTGTTTATAAGTGTCATAGTGAATGTGTGTATAAGTGTTAGAAAAATACTAACTCATAGTAGGAAGTATCCTAGCAGCTTGTAATATACGCCAATCGAATCCTCATACCTTATTACCTAGGGGTAGACACCCATATTAGGGCTATTCTAGGCTCAGGGGAGGCTAGAAAAGGCTTGAAAAAAGTGGCACTCAGTTGGCACTATGTGGCACTCACTTGGCACTATGTGGCACTCACTTGGCACTATGTGGCACTCACTTGGCACTCATTGGCACTCATTGGTACTCATTGGCACTCACTTGGCACTCACCTGGCACTCATCTAATACTCATCTAATACTCATAGAACACTAATAGAACATCCCTAGGTACTTCTTACGGTGGTTGGGAACCATCAAAGCCATCAAGTTAGCGTGGGTCAAAATTGACCCATGGTATATGACAGGGTCAAACAAGGTTAAGACATCAAAGTTGTAGGGGACACGTGTAGGCTAGGTATAGGTGTACGCTAGGTGAAGGCTGGGTGGAGTCTAGGTGTAGGTGTAGGTGAAGGCTGGTGGAGGCTAGGTGTAGGTGTAGGTATAGGCTAGGTGAAGGCTGGGTGGAGGCTAGGTGTAGGTGTAGGCTAGGTACAGACTGGGTGGAATCTAGGTGTTGGTGTAGGTTAGGTGAAGGATGGCTAGGTGTAGGTGTAGGCTAAGTGAAGGCTAGGTGTAGGCTGGGTGTAGGCTATGTGTAGGCTGGGTGTAGGCTGGGTGTAGGCTATGTGGAGGCTGGGTGTAGGCTATGTGTAGGTTGGGTGTGTGTGTGTGTGTGTGTGTGTGTGTGGTGTGTGTGTGTGTGTGTGTGCGCACGCGCACGTGTGTAGGTGTTCAAGTTAGGGTAGGTCCATACATGCGTACAAGTTA
>JABUQX010013955.1:17500-20000 GCA_015478945.1 Trachelipus rathkii
ACGATTTTAAGACCCAATATTTTCTATTATTTTTAGTTTCAGTTTTCAAAGTTAGAAATTTATGGGGATCAAAATTGTACGTGATTCAAAATTTTAGTGTTTTTTAGATTGTTAATGAAATTTCAATTTTATTCGTATGCGCAATTATTTATAAACAATTTACAATTTTTCATTACCAGTTTAAAGAAAATTTAATAATTTTCATTGACGAAACCGCAATGTGCGACCTATATTTTTTAATTGAAAATTTCGATTTTGGCGGTGGCAAAAAAAAAATTTTTTAAGACATTTATTATGATGAAATTTACTATTTTAATTTCTACGTTTTTGCTTACTTTTTTTCCTATTATTATTTTTCCTCCAAATTTTTTAGTTTAAAATTTTCTAATTATTCCTTTTATATTAAAATTTCCCAAATTCTTTTATTTTTCCAATTTTCCCCATTAGCGTTTTTGCTTACTTTTTGTGTGTGAATTTATGGTTTGTATGTTAAAAAAAAAAAAAATTAATGTACATGGCGTTGTTTTACTATAAATGTTGACAATATTATACTTTTATTTTTCGCCGAAAAAAGAGTAGATAAAAAAGAAAAGTTCAAAACCTTTGTAGATTCTCCATTCCTATACATTAAAACTGGACTCCTAATTTTAAGTCGAAGAGAAAAATGTGATTTGAAAGATGATTGGCGCGGATATTTGAAATTCGGTGATGGAAACCAAATAACAAATAAGCGTTGGCCGATCGAATTAGTTCAAATCGTGAGGACTAAGCTAAAAGAAATATCACAACATTATACAAAAACTTGTGGATCCACGATCAGATCAGATTGTTCTTACTGAAGCAACCCAAAAAGAAGAGACTAAGTTCATATATAATACTGAGATATTTATAAAAAAATTAATAATAACGAATCAAAACTGAAGCCTTTTTTCTATACATCTGGAAGTAGAGAAGGGTGACACGAAGTCATTAGTGGGGATTCCTATCGGTTTGTCCAGAAGGCTTGACATAAATATACTACCTACTTAAAAATTCTTAAGAACACTTCGAAAGAAGGAAAATTTTTCATAGTTACCTCTCAGAGAACAATAAACAAAAAAATCTCTGAGCCCTACCGGAAAATTGACATGCCACTTCCTTAAGAGTGGGGATGTCCTAAAAAGAGGGGGTTTGGAATCCGTCTTAAGGATAGATTCCGACAAAATTTTAATATTACTCTATTTCTGCATTTTAAAATTACTCTTGTAGAAATCTTTCCAATGTTGGAACTCGGGGAAAGTAAATAAATTGGACGGAGTTCTTGTTGAGCAAAGCAGTAAATTGAAATAAGTGAGCCGTCGATCACAATCGCTTCTTTTTATATTCAATAGAGAAAATGCCGAAACGGTTGAAAACGAGTGATTAGTTAATAAAACATCAATTTGAATTATTAATGTTATGACTATAAATTTAATATCAAAAGATAGTAAATTTAAAACTATATGTTACATAAATTGTTTATTGAATGAATCGATATGGATTTGCTGTAAAAATTACCAAAAGTTTCAATGGCAACCTTTATCAACTTCTATCCAGTTACTAACGTGTAAGTTTTATTTCCCATAGGAATTATATAATAACTTTCACTTTTTAATTAAAGGCAATTATTAATTTAAACAACAACCAACAGATTCAGTATTTTCTTCTGATTATTTTGATGTAAAAATTGACTTCGTAGGACAACCATGAACCATAATATGTTGAAGTTTCAACATGGAAAAAACAAGGGGTCAAATGACCCAAAATCTTGACCTTTCGATTCAAAGAGGTCAACGATATTTATACAGTTAGAAGATAAACATGTTAGGATCAATTTGACATATTAACTTAATCCGACACTCTTGAAGTACCGGGTTAACTAGAAAGGGGGGATGCAAATGAAAAGAATATGCTGGTAAAAATTGACAAAAATGAAAGGTGGGGCTCCAGCCCCCAACCCCATTTTTAGGGGTTACAGGTAACCCAGGAGTTCCAAACTTGAAACTTTTATTATTTTTTAGCAAATGAATCAATGTTGCAAAATTCAAGAGCGTAGCCCGATTATAAAGGGTACTTTACCCTTATGATTTTTACGGTACTTTGAAATTTTTTGGTTAAAAAATGATACCGACTCATAGAGCAGTTTTATATTGATAAATTTTAATTTTTATATACATGATGATTATTAAAATTATTATTTTACTATAGATAGTAAAAAAAATTGATGGTCAGTTTAATCACGACTTTCTCAACCACAATTTCAGACCAACCACTCGCGAATACATCCATTTGTACCCATTATAAATACTGCCCACAAAGTGGCAGATGGAGTAAATATAAAAAATTTACGACATTATTGTTTATAAGAAACTTACTTACTACTTCCTTGAATGACAGCCATGCAACTTTTTCTTTAACATCCATTTTCGTTTCAAACTGTGGGTCTTTCAATAGTTTTCGAATATCAGGACCAACAAATACT